>JAGDQP010046556.1:0-15262 GCA_022664845.1 Lepisma saccharinum
TTTTAGTGTATTAATATACTTACGACGTTCGTACTGACACCTTCAGGCTATTTGCAAAGACAGTAGAGAATAAGCTGGCTCTTTGTGACAGCGTGGTGCTTCCTTACAAACGGACTAAAGAATATCAGACTTATTACAAAGAGACTGAAGTGAACTAGGCTGATTGAGAACTGCGTTCATGATTCAACAAACGGCTGGCGTTTTGTAAAACGTCTAGGCTCTTTGTAAAAGGCCTGAGTTTATCAAAAGCCTGCGACATACATAAGTATTTTGCCGGCGATACTTTACGATTGTGAAAGTTGGAGTACTTCCCTACCAGATGAATATAAATTGCGTGTGTTTGAGAATATGGTTAGAAGAAAGATATACGGACCGAAACGGGTCGCAAAGACCGGAGAATGGATAAGACTGCATAAAGAAGAACTCCACAAACTGTAAGACTCACGCGATGTTGTAAGAATAATTAAATCGCGACGACTAAGATAGCCAGGCATGTTGCTCGAACGAGGAGGAACGGTGATTATATTCCATCGCGGTTGGAAAACCGGAGGGAAACAGACCATTGGAAAGACCGAGACGTCGTTGCGAAGACAATATTAGAAGATATCTTCGAGAGTTCGATCTTCATGTTGAAACCTGGCTTGGTATTGCACAGGATAGAATACTATGATGAAAGTTTGTTACTGCAGCGATGAACTTACGAGTTTTGTAAGCCATAGAGTTAGTTAATTGGTTTGTTGAGCCCAGGGTGTCCACCCGATAACAATGTTCATTGTGATAACATTACATATTATTACATTTCAAGCAATGGCGTTCAGCTAACCAATAAATAAATAAGTGCAAGTTGGTTACAAGAAGTTTTGTTTCTTTTGCGAATGAGATAGTCGGGAGGAAATGAACTGCTATGAAAGGACTTTTGTCAGGACTTTGAAATTGGTATGATGTAGGCACAGGAGTGTAACAGTACCATTTTGGGGTTTCTAATCGTTTTCGGTGCAAATCACTTTCCCATCAAGGAGGAGTAGGAAAATCTGAGGGTGTAAGCACAGTGTAGAGAGAGTTTGTCAAAATCTCTGCCATAGAGAATCTCTGCCTTGTACACATCGCCCTTATGAAGAATTTTGTTAAAATTACGGAAAAACTTACAATGAACCATTACGATTTTGCGAATTTGATTTCTGAAAATGCTTAGCGCCATTCAATATAGCATCCAAAGAAACAGGTTAGTGGAACTACAGATATTTTGTTAATATTTAAAAACAAATCTAAAAGTGTACGCTTAAAAAAGACTCCGAATCACAACCAAGAGTTTTGTACAGATAAGTGTGTTTTCTTTCTCACGCGTGTGTAACATAAATTACATGCATGTTACATAATAATGCACCGTCATATTGAAATTAGACAAGAACTAGGATGAATTACCATGCAAATAACAAAAAGTGAAACAGTCCTCCCTTCTATACTCTTCCTATCTTCCATGTATGGTTTTCAAACCAGAACGTCGAAATCAGAACGATTTAGAGCTGTGACTCCAGGTGGCCAAATCTAATGATTGGTGGCCCTGGCGTGCCAATTTTGCATACTTTTTAAACACTACTCTTAATCTTGACATTTGATCTGTCAATGTACATCCTCTAGTTATTGCGCTACACAAAAAAGAATCTTGTTATGCATTAAGGTAACTAATTTTGGGTACATCCTGTACCACAAATAAGTTAGGAAGCAGTAGCTTAAGCGAGCTAACTTAATAGCTGGCATAACATAATGAAGCTACTTTACTAGCTTGAAATCATCTCGAATCATAATTATAATGAGTAATGAGAAATAGTATTTATTCATTTCGTTGCTATAAATTAATCAGAAATAAAACATGAATTAAAGCACTGAGATTTGACAATATTAATTCATCAAATTAACATTAATTTACTACTCATAAATCCGGAAGATATGAAAGATTTTACTGAATTCACTTGAAAACCATTATTCTTGATTTCTATTTATTATATCTCATTTTTTTCTTCAATTCACTAATTTTTGCTCCGTCTTTCAATCAAAGTTATAGCTTCTTATTCTTTAGCATTTTGCTTGATCCGAGTCTTTGAATGAAGAAAACAAAATAATTTGACATAATAATGAAAATAAAATACAAAATTACAATTTCTTACAGAGAAAATGGTCCCATAACCGCTATCTAATTAGTTTTTGAGTACTGGTATTGATATAGTAGGATTAGATCAGTACTGGTATTAGATCACTGATTAGATTAGATCAGTATAATAGTACTGGTATTAGATCACTGAAGATGGAGGAGTTCTTGGTTATATGTCGTAAAGCATTTAGGGTTATGTATGCATTCGAGATCACGCCTGATGTCATATCTAATGTGATCGGAAGCCTCTCAAATCCACCCATAATGGGAAAAAGATTTAAGGGAATGATCCGTCTCGAACACCCGATTTGTAATCACTTAATCAGCAGTCCATCACACTATCCACAGAGCCGACTGGCTACATCTCTCGTGTTCCGGAAGAAGTATCCGGTTTTGGGTTCGCATTGCTTTGCAAGTGACGACGTTGTTCCTTTCTACATGTCTGTGTGATAACATGAAGGTGGTAAAATAATAAATGTAGTAACAGACTCACAGATAAACATTTGGACAATGATATTCTAATGGTGATGACTACTATTCATTTAATATTAACAAGAAGATGTTGATGAGTCATCCTTGTCACGAAAACTATTTGATCCTGTTCAAAGCTACGATCTCAACCATGTTGTAAAGTAGAATTTACGTAAGATATTTGGGCTTCCATGGATCAGGCTGCGATAGGATCGGGGAAGAGATGTGCGAAGGAGTTGAAGGTAACCCAGTTTTTTTTTCAAGGCCCTAAGTTAAAGGTGACTGTATTTGCCCTGTGTGACTGAGGAAAAGCTTGGGAAAACCTCAAGAAGGATGGTTGGGCACTGATATTGAACCAAGGTCCTCGCAAATAATAACACACTTCAAACTATTTTCCTGTGGTCTTTAGGTTCTTAAAAAGCTTCATATTGCCTAATGACAATCTCCGAAACCCAGGCAATAATTTAAATTTGAGTATGATCTAAAAATGAAACATTTTACCATCAGAGGAAAGGATAAAAGAGTGACCCGAAAAACCTAATTGATAAAACTTTCTTTTATACTGATTCATATCTAATTAAATTAGAGAGCTACTTTATAAAATTTGCACATTTGCTGAATTGCTTATCTTGTAACTGGATCGCAGTTAAAGTTCTAAGGAACTAGTTCTTCGGTAGTCACTGTAATCACTGTTAATTTATTTATTTCCATAGGAACAAAAAATGGAAGGAAAAGCACCTGTACAGACTTTCTCTTTAAATCAGCACTTTTCCGCCCACCTTTCATAATAATAAGCAACATCACTAAAGAAAATATTTTTTTAAAAAAATGTATTAATATGCCAAGACGATAGATAATATTAGAAACGGATATATTGAAGAACGCTACAATATTTGAAGTACTATATATACAGGGTAGACTAAAATTAATAGTCAATATTCTAGGTACGAGAAAATTCTTATTAAACTAAGAAAATAAATTCCTTTGAAAAAAAATTAAAATTATGCCTACCTTCGGAGCAAGAGACGCCTAAAGTGTGCAAGGCATCGTCATAAATGACGTCATATTTCGACAAGTAATGGACTAGTAATGGGGTCGGCTTAGCAAATCATAATCGAAGTAGTACCCAATACATCTAGCTATGTTTACTATTGGTCAATGCAGCTAATAGAAGATTTCTATGCTTGCCTTATCAAACTAGTTTATTCCTTGAAAATAAAATTCTATGCGACACTCTCCCAATCATAAAAGTTGTTTAAATGGATGCATCGCGTTGTATTACGATTTTTATTTTCTAAGCCTCCACCGCTTATGTCATGTGTAGAGATATGGCTCATTTATGAAGATGCCTTCAAACATTTGGGCGTCTGTATCTCTGAAACACGTATGCGTCGAAATTTCTTCAAAGCAGCTTTTCGTATTTTAGGGACCCAGTAGCACGCACACATGCGTTGAAAATACGTTGATTAAACGTTAGTACCGAAACGTTATTTTAACGTTGTAAATGTACCACAATATCCACCTGTTTAATGGTTTATTCGACGTTGAGTGATGGTTGAGAAGAAACAAGTTGAAATCAAGAAGCGGACGATGAAGAAACGGGCCAAAACAGAGAGAGCATGGTTGCTGTCTATTGGTATACACATTTACAAGGGAACTCTGTAACTTTTTCCACCTCGAATCGGCCCCAAATTTTCACCAAGCATACGGTGTACCACAGATAGAACACATACGGAAGCATATGTTTCGCAAATTGTCGGAACATGCATTCAAAACCACATATGTGTGTCGATATCTAGGGTAAGGAGTAAGGACACGAAAAGCACCGGAATGTATGCAACCCAATCACCAATCACGCAATGCAGATTGCATAGCATGAAAACCATGCTCATTCGAGACCTTATAGAAGGTACGTACATTCTTGGTCTATAACGGAGCGCGTGTTGCTACGCGGACCATCCCTGCTTCTCCTAGATTTATGGCCGGGCAGACCGACAGCAGCTTGCCAACACAAGCGTCTGATTATGTTGATCTGCAAGTGAAAGTAATTCCTCCAAAAACCAGAAGATACTGTCAACCACTTCATGTGTATTTCTTCCTGTACTGTAAGTTATTTACCAGACAGCTTAAAGAGTACGTCAGAAGCGAAGAGCATGCACCGAATCTGCTTGAAGAAGATTTATTCTCAAACTCCGCAATCTTATTTACAATCAGCTCAGCTCACCTAAATACTATCCTTTTTTCAAATTTTTATTTATGGCCTTTAGGCATCTTAGGCTCGAGCCGTTGTAGGGGAGGGGAAAGGATTCGTGAAGGTGTCGGTCAGGGTCTATGTTGAAGGTCCTATCCCGGCATTTTCTTGTATGACTGAGGAAAACCCATGGAAATACCTCAGCCAGGATTGTCGGCCCTGGGATTGAACCCAGAACCTCCCGAATGCTACTCCGACGCTCTACCACTGAGCTACTAAATACTAACATATGTTGCGTTACGCGTGGGAGGCAGCTAGCTACTTGTTGTAAGAACACAAGATTTCTTTCAATATGTTGGACATCAAGTTCAACATTCGGTCTGGATGTGACAATATTTTATGTGAGAACCGCGCCGTTATATGCGTAGTATGTTGCTGGTGCGATGTGCATCTCTGCTTCAATCACGCTGTTTAGGATTTACACTATCCTCGAATAGACTTACATCAGTGCATATACACTCGCTGTTATCTTCACTTACTTCTTTACCTGGACACTACCCTTGAGAAGGTCACCTATGTTTGTAATTCCCATTTCACCTGCTTACTGCTTCTGTACGTGACCTTAGTCCATTGTGACCTTTTCCATTTCCACTGCCATCTCTATCACTCTGTATACTGTTTGTGGGTGTGCATTCTGGCCTCAGTGATGTCCGGGTTGCATGCATTCTGGCATTTTTTGTGTCTTTTTACGCCAGATATCGGGACACATGTGGCTCTGAATGTATGTTCCGACAATTTGCGAAACAAAAGCTTCCGTATTTGTTCTATCTGTGCAGCACCGCATGCTTGGTGCAAATTTGTGAGCGATTTGAGTTGGGAAAGTTGCAGAGTTCCCTTGTTAGTTATATGTTGTCCGTTGCTTTCATCATGATATACAGTATTAATTTTCCAACAGTAAATTATTCAACTGTCTGCTGCAGGTTTCGAAGCCGGAACGTTCTGCACTCGTCGTTGCTAGCTCGTCGCGTTATCCCCTCATCCATTTTTAACACGTTTTAATTAACTCTCTTTCTTGTCTGTCTGTTCGGTACAAATTAACTCCCTTTCTTGTCTGCTCGGTACAAATTTTGCAATCGATTTTAAACTCACTTCTCATCATCCGATCTCTTTGAGATTTTGTAAACTTGCTTGCTTCCGATGACAATGCAATATTCAATCATCCGACAAAATTATCCAGTTAACGGTAACTAATTAATTAATAAAATAATTCGAAACTATCCTTAAATGCACGCAACGCCGCAACTATTTTGTGAAATTTGGGTTGCCTATTTCGCAGGGAGTTTAATATTAATCTATTACACATAAGAAATTTAATTTAAAAAGGATTTTAAAAGTCACGTTGTTTTAAGATGCACTAAAAAGTAAAAAATAATAAATTGAATTAATCTTATGAATCGGAAAATAAAAGCGTGGGTGCTCTTGCTTACCTTATCATAAAGTCAGAATATCTAAGAGCACCCATGCTTTAATTTTCCGATTCATAAGATTAATTCAATTTATTATTTTTTACTTTTTAGTCCATCATGAAAAGAGCGGTTTTTTTTAGAAATCCGTTTTTAATTTTTTTTTTTAAACTGATTTCGCCCTAAGCAAGTTTCACTGATTCAACTGTTATACCTTGATTTACTTTGATACTCTTAGAACTAAGTTAAAAGCACACACGCAAACATCCATGCCCAGGGCAGGATTCGAAACCACGATCTTGGAGTTAATGGCCTAGGGCACTAGTCCTCTCGATCAGCTGTGGATCCACCTTGAAAGTCACTACTCTTTTACGGTATCTGTTATAACAGGCAGTCTAGAATGCATTCACCTCAAATCCAGACGCGTCGTTTCACCATCATGTAGGAATAAGAATAAAGAATATTTTCCTTCTTTCTTTCTTATGTACATTTTTCCTTCTTAAGGTTAATGTAAAGCAAAGTTATCCAACAAAAAGATTGTAGCACTATCTCCGTATATGTCTAATGTATTTTTATCGTTGCACGAAATTTCAATGTTTTCCTACAAATTCAAATTCAGGGAAGAAAATTCATAACCAATTCAAGAGTTCTGTCGATGCCGATATTTTTATATTTTCTTTCTTGTTTATTGTTGAAATTACTTCATTGTTGTTATGGATATCCAAGCCTATAACA
The DNA here is from genome assembly GCA_022664845.1 of Lepisma saccharinum. Lineage (NCBI taxonomy): Eukaryota > Metazoa > Arthropoda > Insecta > Zygentoma > Lepismatidae > Lepisma > Lepisma saccharinum. The sequence continues at coordinate 7,010 of JAGDQP010046556.1, forward strand.
ATGAAGCTGGATATATATTATATCAGGCATTTTCAAATAAACTGCAAGTTGAAAGTAAAAAAAAAAAAAAAAGTTTCTTTCTGTCTTCCTTTTTAAAAGGAAAGAATAACCTATTTCGCTGTCCTTCTTAGGAAAGAATAACCTGACATCCAAAAATTTAAGTGAACCAGATCAATTGGTTAAACAATTTCTCATTGGTTGGCATCAATCGTTTGTAGTCTAAGATTGGTTAGAAAAGAATTCTGTTCAGCGTTAACCAGAGTAATGGACGGAACATTTTTTATAGGGTAAATTTCCGAAAGTGACAAAAAAAAGAATGCATTTTTTCCCTTGATAATTTCAAATACGTAATAAAGTGAAACAATGTGGATAAGAATTAGGTGGGGGTGGGGGTGGGGGGGGGGGAGAATAATCAAATTTGTATGTGTCTACCAGCGGCAAGATTGTGAATCCGCCACTGATTTTAGGTTTAATATATATATGAGTTCATTCCATGCAAAACGTTCCTCGCTCTCTTCCTTTACTGGTACGTTTTCGACGCTAGGTAGAGACATTATCATTCAGCTTGATGCAAGTGTCTTATGTTGATAAGGACTATCAGGCGAAAGAATAATTCTTCCATTATGGATTCATGTAGTAATGACATTTCTCAGGAGAATTCTGGGTTAATCTATTATTTGAAGTGTCTGTCCGTGTGTGTGTTAGTCTTTATCTTGCATAGTAGAGATCCAGCCTAATATGTGAGACTACCAAGTTGTTTTAAGAATAAGACAGAACGTATTTGTAATAATGTCACAAGGTTTCCAGTACCGACGTGTGAAAAAGTTCCCTCACGTACCAGAGTAATGACAGAAACACACAAAAGACTAAAATGTCCCTCCGTGACGAAAAACGAAAGAAAGGATTCCATCCTCTTCGTTCTCGCTCACTCAGCATCAAAACTTCACTCTTTTAACACGCTAGAAGGATGTTCATAGCGAAATCACTAGTCATTTAGGTCCCATTTCATCGTTTTACGGCTAAAGAACAGGATCATTCTCTTTTGTACTGCGGAATAGCATTTCGCTTGTTTACTGCCTCACAATGAGGTCAATGTTACAAACATAAGGTTGCTCGTTTTTTTTTTTCAATCCACTTTCCCGCTTGTTCGACATCCCCTGTTTGTGTGTACTCTGTTACCTAACAAAGATCTTGGGGAGTATGTTGAAGATACGAGTAGAAAGACCATGGAGCAATATCATCATCGTCATATTCAACCATTATCTATCCACTGCTGGATGAAGGCCTCCCCCTTTTTCTTCCACATAACTTGGTCTGCTGCAATCCTCATCCATATAGCTCCTGAGAAACATTTGATTTTATCTACCCATCTTGCATTCGGACGTCATCTCGATTGTTTCTTTTCTCTAGGAACCCATTGTAGTACATTTGTCGTCCATCTTCTTTCCGTTCGTCTAGCTAGGTGACCATCTTATCTCCACTTCATCTTTTTCGCAGTCATGATTATATCTTCTACCTTTGTGCGCGAATCCATTCCTTTATCTTCCTGTCCCTCCTGGTTATGTCTAGCATGCATCTTTTCATGGCTCTTTGTGTGACTTTTAATCTTTAAGCCATATGTGCATTCAATGCCCAAGTTTCGCAGCCGTACATTATCACAGATAAGATACACGAATTATAAACTTTACGTTTTCAGACACATTGGTGGTTTGCTTTTGAAAATAAAGTGTAGTCTTCCAGACGAACTCCACGCCATTTTACATCTTCTATTTATTTCATCAGTCAACTTGGTATTCGATGTTTGGAGCTGACATAGGTAAACATACTCATCCACTATGTCTTTGTCTCTCCTTTAATATTTACTTCCTTCTTTGCAGCATGTTGATTGTATATGACCTTTGCTTTACTAAATTCATTTTAAGTCCTAGTTTCGAACTCTCATTATTCAGTTCTTCCATTCTGGTTTATAGTTCTTCTGCACTTGAAGCAAACAGGACTATATCATCAGCGAATCGTAGGTGATTAAGGTATTCACCATTGATTTTTATTCCAACTTCATCCCAGTTTAAATTTTGGAGCACTGTCTCCAGGACCGTAGTAAATGGTTTTGGAGAAATTGAATCTCCTTGCCTTGTCCCTTTTCCAACTTTAATTTTTTCACTTTCTTGATGCAGTCTAATAACAGAGGTGGCAGTCGAGTAAATGTTTTGCAGTAACTTGATGTATGCACTTTCGATGCCTTGATATTCAAGTGATTTAAGTACTGCTGCCAAGGAGATGAATCCCAGACGTTTGTTGTGGATCATTGATGTACGAAAGTTTCACTGGTGTCCTTGGTATTGCCGATTCTGAAAATATTCTCTTCTTGGATTTTTGTTACCTACGAGGGAATGCTCGGAGAGTCCGATTTAGGCTGGATTGCTAAGTCGGCTATTGTTTTCAGTACAACGATCATTATATGTGTGTGATAGTGTCATCTGGTGGCCAACAGAAAAAAATCTCTTCTTTTATTTGCTCTCGACAGATGGCAGCACAACCGTATGTTCCTTTCGTTCCTTAGTTTGTAGCAGGTTACAGTATTTGAAACTGAAATCGAAATGAATGTACTGAAATGAAATCTGAATACGAATATTAGTCCTTTAGACTTCCTTGAGACGTTTGTAGACGTCACGGTATGACCAGTCTGCCCAATATAACACGCGCCACATTTTAATTCCTACACTCCTGGCATCTTAAAACCAAGTGCATCCTTCCGTTTCTGAGCAACTGTAAGAATATTAATGCAAGACACCAGTTCTGACGCCGGTCTACCTTGGAGAGCAGTTCAGAAACAGTGTCCCCGACCACAAATAACGGTAAGCATAATGTGCTCGATTATACGGCATACCATGTGCTCACATCACCAATACTTCTATCTTTTTCTCCGGAACAAGCTATGCGGACTCTCCGAGCATTCCCTCATAAGTAACAAGAAACCAAGAAAAGAATATCTTCAGAATCGATATTACCGAAGAGTCGAGGACTACAGTAAAATTTTCGAGCATCAGTGATCCATACCAAACCTCTTGTAGGAATAATGCGATCCTAAATGGGCACTAAATAAAAAGTCTTGTCTAGATAGTTCATCTGTTACAACCCGAGAGGTAAATGAACACTGATTATTACGTAAGCAGTGAACCACCCAATTATTATCACTATCTCTACATGAAAAGACACACACACACACAAGCGAACTTGGTGTTTCTATGGACTTATTAAGTAGCAAGTTTGGTGCACATTTCCCAAATGGTAACCAGGAACTTTGCTGCAAACTTAGGGAAAATGTTTGTCACTACAACTTTATTGCACACTGTTTATTTGCTGCTGCAAGATTTCTGAAAGTCTGGCACAAAGATTTTGCTATCTATATAACTCTTTGACCATTGTGTTTATTTTGCCTTATTTAAATATTGGTATAATGTTCTTCACATATACAAGGAATATTAAAGATATATTCCAATATACCCAAAATATACGTGTGTTGGATGTGTTGTAATCAATGAGAATCACAGATTCTATTTCCGGTCAGGTTACATTGAACGCAGTGATTCAGAAATCATTTAACAACACTTCTACACGAGCAGGGAGAACGTGGTGGTTTTACCGCGAACAACCGCGCCTTCTAACAGAAACCCTACATGTCTACACGAGCGGTTTCACAGCGCAGTTTTGAAATGTTGAAACAGCGGCAGGCAGTTTTAACGCGTCAGGACGCGTTAAAAGTGCGAGCGGGAGAAACGTGACACATTCTACAGCTACACGTAGCAGTACCGCTCTTGCGGTTTAACCACGTCATTTCGACCGCCACGTGTAGACACAGAGAAATGGAGGCGGTTGCTAGCCTTTAAATCGCCGCATTTTCCCCGTTCGTGTAGAAGGGACCTTAAACTGAAAGATCCTTAAGGACTTAAATTTTATCTTTATCCAATAGAAAACAAACAATAAAACTACCAATGGTGCTTTACTCAGTGACCTACGAACTTTAATTGAATGTATCTATGAACTTTAGGCAACTTTGGCTCAGGCCAGGATAGAGTTTGGAAGAGGATGTTGGAGGGTAGTCGGCCAGGGCCTAGTTTAAAGGTAACAACCTGACCTTTTGCCTGGTGTGACTGAGGAAAAACTCTATTATGCTGAGATCCGTTTGGATCCTTTCCAGGATCTCCCGATTATTCTACCAATCGATCTACAGGCCGCTCAGTAGGCACCTTCAGCTTACAAAACCTGCTTCTGAACAGTACAATAATAATCATTATTATATCATTTATTTAATATTAGTTCAATTTAATAAATTATCTATTCCTCATCAATTCGACCATTCACTCAACAAAAATCTTGGCAAAAACAGTGAAAGTGATATACCAGATAGAACCCTTTGATTATACCCCGCTTTGCAATTCCTGGATACGCCACGAATTCAATTTCACATATATTTATCTTATCTTTAAGCTATTTAAAGAAAAAAAAGCTACTGAAGGTTAAAGAAGAAAAAGCAGTTTCTTACATGTGTTCCCTGAAGCATGAAACAAATGTAATTCTAAAAGTCCCTTCTACTGTATAAGTGAATTGGTATTCCGTTCATTCAAACTAACTCACAGACGAATGAGCTTGTAGTTGAATACGGAAGTTAATATATTTCTGTAATTATCTTCATAACTTTAATATCTCCGTGATAGAGTCTCGAATATCGCATAGTTGACAAACCACAGACGATGCTGGGATACGTTTCTTTAAGTTTTTTTTTTTTTTTGTTACTTATCTTTTTAGCTGAGAAAGACAATCTCTCTCGCGTACTTCTCCGACAGGTACCCTATTATCATTACTTCTGCTTCCACCAAGAGCAGCAATCAAATCAACGTGATGAATCCCAGCCATGACAAGTTCCTTGTTCGTTCAGGGAAAGTCTTGATGAGTTTTGCTCCTACCTAGGGTAGCCAGCCACACCCAGCGTTACAACAGCTGAAAGCCTGAAAAAGACGAACTCTCGGGAACTGAGCTGAGGTGAGGTGACGTAGTTAGCTTTGGATTAGTGCTTGTGTTGGAGGTGGAGAGAGCGGGGGAGGGAATGAGTTAGATAGTTTGTTACTATGGTAACCTGTTTTGGGTGGTGCTGGTTACGCCAGGAAAATTACACAAGCGAGTGAGGTATTTTGCAGAAAACACCTGAAGCTTTTTTTTTATGTTTTAAAACAATACTTTTTCTATCACTCTGCCGTTGGTAGTTACCCTTAGCAGTTACCATGGGTAACAAGGTGGTCACTTTTACAGAAGAACAGCTGGAGGACTATCAGGTATGTTTGTTAATAATGCTTTTTCCAGAAATAAACATTTTGATCCTATTTTAATGAGAACTTCTACAATGAGAAAACTTTACTAAAATTTATTTCAAAGCCTCAATTAACTGAATCCCATATTTCGTTTTAGAAACATGATGACAATCCAACATTATTTCATTAAGCTTAAATAACTTCACAATATAAGTAGCCTATGTTAATTAAATTAAAGATATAAGTGAATACATATGCATTATAGATTTGTCTGTTCTTGCATGAGACAGAGGTTGTTTAAAATATGATTGTTATAAATTGAAGTGTAAACTCCTAGGATATAAAGAAGGAAAGGACTCCTTAGAATTAATTTTGAAACATGCGTAGTTTCTGAGTAAGAGATGGCGTAATGTCTTGGCAAATAATGACGTAATATCTCGACAAATAATGATGTTATATCTTGACGAACAATGACGTAATATTTTGACAAATAATGACGTAATATTTTGACAAAATAATGACGTAATATCTTGACTAATAAATGACGTAATATCTTGACAAATAATGACGTAATATCTTGACAAATAATGGCATAGTGTCTTGACAAATAATGTCACAATATCTTGACAAATCGACTATTGGCATATCTCCATTTTTGTGGAATATTCAGCCAGTGGCACGAATAGACACTAATGTGATAGATGGACACTGGTATCAAAATACGCATTAGTTTGAGAATATATGCAGTGCAATTTTGTCATATCTCCAAAAGCTTAAATATTTCGTGCAATATTGTCGTATCTCCAGAAGCCAATAGTGTGTGGTGATATCATGTGACCAGTTCTCCGTCAATGGTTTGTCATCGTTTTGTGCATAATTTTAACGTTTTGTAATGTATATAATTTATTCTAATGCTACTGGAATTTATCCAATATTTTCTAGAACATAGTACATGCAATACATTCTCTGAGATTATTGTGTAAAACAAATATTAAATGGACTGTTAGCACTACGACAATATTGGGCGGATATGGTAGATATATTTAGTTAAACAAATACAGTGCGGAGTTGAAACGGGTCACAGGGTCAAGATTTCTCGGGGTTACTGGGTCTAGGCTTCGGCCCCGGCCTGACCCGGTGACTCGATTTAGACCCGGTAACCGAAGAAACAAAGCAGAGTTTTATTTTTTCCTTGCATTTGAACATTTTTTTTTCCTTGGAGACTAGGTTCAAAGCTGTTATATCCAGAGCGCAAAAAGCACGACGCCGAAATAACCAGTTAATTATATTTCCCAGATCGGGTCAAGTCAATCGGATCACCAGGTCATTCAGGCCAAGTTTCGGACCTGGTCAACGGGTCGCCGGGTCAACCAAAAGTGACCAGGTTTCAGCTCTGATAGAGTGATATAATGTCTAATTATAGACTATTTTCAAATTCATTGAATTCAAATTGAATTGAAATTCATTTTTTTTAAATGTTCATAAATACTGAAACTCTACCCGAAAGCAGCTCCATTACCAGCGAAAAGGAAGAAAGACATTATGTAGACAGATCCTTCTATCAAAAAACTTTGGAGGTTTGAAACACTTATTCATTGTTTTATTGTTAAAGTCAGAAATAAATATCACCTTGTAAGAGAATATCCTGAAAGTAAGATTTATGTAATCTACCGTCTCCAAATTTGCATGTTTTGAAGAGTAGTTCTTTTGTAGTAAAGACATTTTTACAGAAGGAAAGTTCTGGGTTCAGGGTGGAAAAGTACTGGCCTGAATAGCTAGAGGTTGTGGTTTCGTAACCCACCCGTGATCCGTATTTTTTTCCTGTCTGTAAAATGTCCTTACTATTAAAGTTTCAAACCTCTGCTGGATTTACAGCATTAAATTTTATAATTAATGGCCATTTTTGTTACCACTTTGCCATGTCTCCAGCAACAAGAAGAAAAGACCACAACATTTTGTGCACAATTGTCGTATTTCCATGGACAAGATGACAATAACTTAAACGGACAGTTTCCCGAATATGTCACTATAGCGTATTAAAGCACTTCCCAACAAGTTTACCATCATGTAAAATGCTATTCAGCTGTTTAAAGCCATGGAAAAGTAGCAATGTAGCAAATCTTTACCGTCCTCTCCTGTAAAGCTAGGTTTAGTGGAGATACGACAATATAATCCGCAGGTGTCGAAATCATGGTGTAATATCTTGTCAAATAATCAAATGTATCTTGACAAATAATTGATTATAAACTATACTCAAATGCAACTATACTTTGATTATGATTTGCTAACCTGACACGTGTGACGTTATTATTTGTACACGTCATTTGTAAAGGTACCGTACCTCTAGCTCCTAGAGTACACGTGTTTTGATATTAATTCAAATGAAGTTTATTTCTCTTCTACAGTGGGAAATTCACTCTACAATTTATAACTATCATTTTTAAACATCCTGTATATCCCACTGGTAAGAATTTTAATGCAATGACATTTCAGAGGGTTTTCACAAATAGTTTTCATTTTTTCTTTTCCAAGCTTGTGTATATTTATGTAACTGTATATAGTTTTATATGGATTTCGTGCCCGAGATCGATCCACAGACCTCCCTTTTATTATCATATGTATATAAGTAACTTTTTTAATGAAACACAACAGCTAAAAATGCCGAAGACATTTAGTTTTGTAGTTTAAGCTACCAGGCTTTGCGTCCAACAAGTCCTGGATTTAAATTTCTGCTGGAGCACGAATGTTTGTGAGCGTTAAAAATAGGATCATAGAATCATAAGTAACCGAAGAAGTCACGACTTACTAATTTGACATAGAACAGTGTTTCCCAAATTCTGACCCGCGAGACGCGTCTCGATGTTCCGTGGAGGTCTCAGTATAGCCTTGGTGGCATTACAATATAAGGGTTTCTTGTTTATGCCGGTAGTTTATTTTCGTTGTAGGA
>JAGDQP010046558.1:0-15262 GCA_022664845.1 Lepisma saccharinum
GTTTCAGCTTACATCTCACCATCCTATGATCACTCGAGATTTTGAAACTGTTCAGAACAGACACGTCTTGCAGAATTTCACTGTTATTCGATAGAATGTAGTCTATTTCGTTTTGGTCCCATTTGGGCCTTTCTATGTCCACTTCCTCTGGCATGGCTTCTTGAAAAATGTACCGTATTGGAAATGAACAAACTGTTGGCTTCTGAGAATGCTACTAACTTCTCTCCTCTCTTGTTTCTTTTGTCAAATCCAAAGATTCCCACTTTCATGTCACTGCTCTGCTTAGTTCCTAGTTTCGCATTGAAGTCTCACGTTACAATTTTGTAATGCGATTTGCTACTATCCAAAATCTTCTGTATCTCCTCGTATAGGTCTTCGATTTCCCCCTCCGGATGTGAGATTGTTGGAGCATACTCTTGTATAATTTCCATACTGTATCTGTTGTTTATCTTTATTACTACCCGTGCGATTCTATCTGAAATTCCTTCAATTTCTGTGTTCCGTGATTTCAGTTCTTTATTAACTATAAATACAACGCCTGTCCTTCCATGTTGTGTTCCTTTAAAGTAGAACGTGTGCCCCGACGGTAGTTTCAACTGTTCTTCATTCTTCCTCCACACTTCTGATAGTCCTATGATGTCCCACTTAATCCTCTTAAGTTCACTCTGCAATTCTTCTAATTTGTCCTCTCCTGTAAGTGACTGACAGTTGAGGGTCGCCACGTATAGGTTCGTTTCGAGTTGCCGTGTCGGTGTCCTGGCAGTCTACAGTCCAAACCCGGGCATTTTGACCCTCTGACTTCCTGCAGGACTGACCGCTGCCGTTGCCAGCTGTATTCCGTCCTCCGGGCAATGAGGTCTTCCGAGGCTCTTTCCTTACTTCTACCATCATGTATAAAGAAAGGAGGGGTGCTGACATTTGACTTACCACGGGGTCAGCTAATGCGGGTTGGTGAGCAGCCCATCCATGTTCGTACGGCAAGCAGTTGCTTGGGTACTAACAGGCCCCACGACGTGAAAGTATGGATTGGACATTAGGCGTCTACCCCGGTCGGTTCCCTTAAGCCGTAGCAAGAGGAATTATGAGGTCTGCTCCTAGTTTTGACAGAAGCATTTTGGAGCAAAAGTCCTGTTTTGCCAGTTCTGTCCCGGTTATATATATTACTGATCCTGGTCTTTACCGTCGCTGACTGCTGATCGTAGGGTCCTAGGTTCGATTCCTGGCTCTGCCAAGGAAGTTTATCCAAGACATGGAAGACGGTAACCTTAAAATACGTGATGCAATTGGGGAGCTTCTGTGAATAGAAGACAGTGGCGATTACAGTGAGAGCTTAGGCTCTCCTCTCGCAACCCGTCTGGTCAACGTGGGATCAGTAGACTAACTCTTCCCTCCGGGTGAGGCCTCATTCAGTAGTGGATTGAATATGGCTGTGAATTATATATATATATGCGTGTGTGTGTGTGTGTCTGTCTTTCTGTCTGTGTTTTTTTTTTCAGAATGTTTAATACAAAGTGAAACAAAACTGATTATTACAAATAAGAAAATTACATTTGGGGGTCAACGGGCAGAAGGCACGGTAAAAGGGGGCCGCGACATGAAAATGGTTGAGAAAGGTCGCAACGCTGTCTTACAGCAACTTTCAATGTGTTTAACAGTGGGTATTAACACAAATCTTTCATAAAGAATCGTGTATTTATTTCTGATGCATTATTTGACCAATTCTGACTAATTAATGTAAATTTACCCAGGGCTCGCAGAGCCACCCAGGCGGTACTTCTGGTTGACTTAGGCCACTTTGGTTCTTTGTTTTTAATAATATTTGGTATGAAAATTTGTTTGCAAATTAAGGAATCCCGGGAATCGGACCCCCACCAGAACACCCCCTCCTCCCAAACAAGAAACTAGGAAACCCACCTAACAAGATAAAATTGTAATATCATGTTAGTGTCCAAAATATTGTGGATTAGAAGTGTGTGCTAGAGCCAGGATATAATTTTCTATTGTAGGTTTGAAATATGAATTCAATTATTTGTGGGAAGGTTTGTGTAATTGAGAAATAAGGTTAAGGAATATTATTGTGTAATGCCTCGAGTGACATCTTTATGTTTGATATTTCTTTCTTTGAAGATTGACTTTCCTCGCTTCGTTCCCTTCGTACTTAAGTTACATATCTGTTTAATTATAGTTTGTTTTAAGAATTTCGACTTATTAGATCTGCATTAAGCATCTTTTAATTGAGAAGGAAGGCAATTGTTTAAGCATCTTTTCAATTTGAGCTTTTGTTACTTTTCTTGAATTTTGTAAAATGTTGTTTGCTGACGTATAGATGTCCGTCCGTTGATTGTAGAATATTCAATCGGCATTCACGGATTTCTTCTGACCAAAAAAATTATTACATGGGTTAGTTTGGAAAGAGTTTCTTTATCTTGTGGAAATTCCTAAGGTAAGTACAGTCGAAACCCATTTCATAATGTTTTAGTTTTTTTTTATTCGTTAGGAGTCCCTGAATCTGACACGGTTGAATTTTTGATGTTACCTTGTATGTCAGAAGAACTTGGCTGATTCACAGCAGGTATCTCCGAACATAAAGTTTTGTTGCTTGATTTGTATTCAGTCCTGTAGACTTTACCAGGCAAGAAGTTGTTACTAGTTAGCGGTCTTTGTGGACAGTTGGAAGCGCCAGTACGGTGACCTTTACATGTTCCACAGAAGTTCCGGCTTGGAGTGACTTTACATATTATGCTAAGGTAATTCTCATCACATTTGTAGCAAGATTGTTCGTTTTTACATGGTTTTTAATTGTGATATTGTAAGCATAAATAACAGGGAAATGGTCTTCCTTTGGATTGGGGGTTCTTCTACTTTATATCTCGTAAATCCAATGGTAATCCATTAGTTATTAGAAAATGACCAATTCTGGTCCTTTAGTAAAAAGACGAAGGGAGAGGGCCCTTATCGTTTCGTATTCTGGTGATATTGGGCATAGGTAGTTTTTCTTCTTTTATTTGGTGATTTTTTTAGTTCTTCAATGATTAGATAAGTATTGACGTCTCTTATGACACTGGTGAGTGTTGTAGTTGTCTTGGCTTTTTGTGTTTCCTTTATTATTTCAGTGAATGTTTCAATTTTTGAGTTCTGTCCAGAATTTTTTGTTTGAAATACGGAGAGGAATCTCTCTTTGCTAGGTCCTTCATTATAAATTAATTATTTCAGTCCAGTTTGTTGTAATGTTAAATAAGCTGTCAATTTCAAATCAGGAAGCCTATTATTATTACTAATTTATGAAAAGTTAGAGGATTTTTAAGTTCCTGTTTGATATTCTTTAGAACAACAATTACTTTTGTGTTAGATATTTCGTTATAATTTTGATTATTATGAACTGACGTAAGAGATTTATTCTCGTCTTCCTGGTTACTATCGAAATCGTTTTTTAAATATATATATGTGCGATGGTCAGTGAATTTGGTGGGATATCTAGGTAATGATTTTGTGGTGTAGTACTGTTAGTGAAAGGATCATATATGACGTGGTAGCATAGTCTTTATGTATGCGATTAAATTAGGTAGAGTTTATATGACTTAGGGTTTATTATTATTTGTTATGTGATAAAATAATAGAGCAACACACACTTAGTGACGTTTTATTTGACATAATGTTTTATTATAAAAATTTTAATAACTATATAACATACAACAACTTTACAGATACTAAAAAGAGTGTTCCGAACACGGGCTTACAAAAGGATTTTGTTATTTTTTTTATAGGAATAACCACCGCCGGAAATTTGTATAATTAATTCAGGGACATCCTGAATATGAAAAAAAAAAACTACTAAAGTCAAGATATGTATATTCTAAATGTTTGTCACTTCAAAATGAGTGATTTCGAATTCCATTATTTACGTCGTGAAAATAAATAAATAAATTATGGTATCTTTGATTACTAATATATTAAAACAAGTTTGTTTTTGTTTGTTTGTTTTTCCTTCAGAATCACCTTGACTTTTATAGGTGGGATTAGGATTGGCTAGCTCCTAGGTAAAAGAAACCAATGGGATCTAGGTTAAGGGGAATTTTAGCTCCTAGGTAAAAACCATTATAAATATTATTATACTTTTAGAAAACATGAGTATTCTTAAATGATAGTCTTCAGTTGGGACTACTTCTAAATTTAATTTCAATATGGCGCTTTTCGTTGCTCATTTTTTAGCATAAGTCGCTAATATACATTGCCGTTGGTGTGGGATCAAATGTATTCGAAATGAAAATATGTTGGCAACACTGATAACTGAGATTATTATTATTATTATTATCCTCACGAAGGCGGATAGTTGAGTGGAAATACATCAAGCTAATTGTTTATCCTGTAAGTCTTTCGATTTAATCTCGAGTTTGGTTAACACTTCCCCGAATTTTCTCCTTATATCTGTAAGCTTTCATTATTTTCTTCAGACGAACTCAATTTTTTTCAGCTCAGGTGAGATCTAGGTTCCTTGATAACCATTACAATTCTTTCTAAGTTAATTCCTGCTTTATATTGGCTGAATTTTTTCACACAAAAGTTCGGAATATGTAGTAAATCCCTATTTAGAGTGTGAGAATGGTAATCTTTTCCATTTTCATCAACCTCATAGCGTGAAAAGAAAGAAACAGTGCAGGACAAAAGTGTGTTCTGTTATCTTTAAGGCAAATTGATTAAATGATTTTGTTTTTAAAGGAATCTCACAAAGAGGGTTAACAATAATACCCTTGTCTATTAAACAGATCAAACAAAATACTACAACGATTCGGAATGGTAGAAATATTTTAATGGAGGAAAAAGTGGGCGGTCCGATATAGAGATACTGGACTCAATTCTTAACTGCTGGTATTCGCCATCCCGGCGTGAAATCTCACTTTAGTACTCATGAACTTGTTGGAAAAATTAAATTCATACAAAACAATTGTCCGAACACACTTTTCACTTCTCTTTCAATGCTTTCCCAGCATGAAAACTATCGTTACCATATCGCATACAGGGTGTCAAAAGTGATGCTCATTAATTTTAAGGTTAATTCCTCGGACCGAGACAAGTGAGAAGTTCCCTTGAAGGAATTAAAAAACGCGTAGTTTCAAGCTAGAGAAGCTCAAAGTAGCGTTACAAACACCGTCATATCTCGATAAATATTGACGTAAGACAATTCCTGTATACTTCATCGACTTGTTACTTCAACAAGCTATAATTGGAGGAAATACGGTTTTTTGTTAGATAAGAACTTCAGATACTTTGAGTAAAACTGAGCTAAAAGTTGTGTAAATATAGGACTCATAGTTGATGTAGAGATTAGAAGTTCAGTTTTGTTCTCATATAGGCAAGGTTCTTATTAACCCAAACCTCCCAAAAAGTCGCTTTGATTGGCACCAATCAATAGATTGTTGTTTAAACTATTGCAGCTTAGTTAATACGGTTCTGACGCTGCTAAGTTCTACGTCTTCCAATATTTGTATGTTGCTCGTGTATCTGACGTGACTAGTGATTATGCGGTCTGATTTCGTTTGTACACATTTTAGACGTGCAATATGGCTTGTTGCAGTATGCTGCTAACCAGGAGAATCGTCGAAATGATGATCGTTTTCAGAATATATATGCGAGTCTCTGCAGAAATAGTCGAGCATCTCATGATCAAATATAGAGCTGAAAAAGTCTTCGTAGCGCGTGATAATTAGTTTCAGTTTTGAGAATTAATTTCTTTGTTTAGCGTCACGCCTAAGTATTTTGCTTCCGTTTTGTGTGGAATCTATATTTTAGTGCTCAAGCTGCTGAAGGAAATATATTCTGCGCTTGATATACATAACAGCAGTGCTCTTTGCTGCATTCACTTGAAAAAGCCAGCGATGGTCTCATTGCATGTATCTATAACGTACCGTAGTTGGAGGTGAGCTCTTACGGTATAAAAGGCTGTATCGTCTGCTGGAGTACAGTATTAGGAACAACATTTACGTTTACTAAAGTACTTCAAATTCTTCTACGTCTTAAAATTATAAACAAGTTGAAAACCTATAAAAAGCAACGGTTCGGAAACTCTCACCATGTTCTCAAACTCTTTTTCCTCTTGGCCATTCAAAAGCGAAATTTAGAACGCGAATGACTGTTAGTTTCTTTCATCCACGATGCAGTTATACTCACAGAATTTTTTTATAACTAGCCGAAGCCAGAGGTTTCGCCCTCTATTGGGGATTAGGTTTGGGGGATTGTTTGGAAGCGAAATGTGAGGTGGTATAGGAGATATTCTTTATTTTCAAAATTTTATTTCTTTATCAACTTAAATTTAATTAGTTATAGGACATTGTAACTTTGCGATTACAAACATCTTAGAGATAAAGGGAGAGTGATTGTGAAGATGAAACGAAATGCGATTGACGCCACAAACACATTAGGGACGTTAGTAGACACATGCAGTTATCTTCTCGCCCCGGGGCTGCTCGGGGCATCGATGGAAGACGTTTGGAGCCCTGTTAGTAACATAGGTCTACTGTGCTCTAATGGATGGAATGATCAATGGCGGTGGAGTGTCTATGAGAAAAAAGTCGGTAAGTTCGGTGTCAGGATGGTCTGGTGGGATCGTATAATGATATATTGTAAACAGTAAGGAAAGGGGTGGGTGTACTATGTGAGTGTACCTTGCGTAATCAACAGCTGTATCCATTGTATCGTTGAGCAAAGGATGATTAGTCTGAAGCCGGTTTGTGAAGAACTTAACTCTGAGCGATTCTAAGTGTTGTAGGATATTTGGAAAAATCATTCGCTCGTATTAGTCTTGTGTGGGACTGGGCAGCTTGATCCGATAGGCAATGCGCAAAGCGTAACTTTCGAGTACTCTGAGTTTTTCACAGTAAAATGAATCGGCAGCTATCCAGGCAGTATGGCCCTAAGAAAGACTTTGTATGTATTGATGACTGTA
This sequence comes from Lepisma saccharinum, assembly GCA_022664845.1. Lineage (NCBI taxonomy): Eukaryota > Metazoa > Arthropoda > Insecta > Zygentoma > Lepismatidae > Lepisma > Lepisma saccharinum. The sequence goes on from JAGDQP010046558.1 coordinate 6,941, forward strand.
TTTTCTCGCAGCCCCCACATTGTACCAGTCAGTCTCTTGAGCAGGTTGAGGCGGTTATATGCTTTAGTGGTGATGTATTGCAGATGAGGCTTCCAAGTAAGGTGTTTGTCAAAGATTAATCCAAGGTATTTAACGCTATTCGATGGGTGCAGCGCTGAATTGTCGACTTGTATATTCAGAAGATTCGGGTTGCTTTGAACTTTCGAGCGTTGTTTGCGACGTAAGAAGACTATGGTTTGTGTTTTTGTTGGGTTGAGCTTTATCCTCCAGATATTGCACATATGAATGAAATTGTGTATGGCTTTTTGCATTAACTTATTGATTTGAGACAAAGTATTTCCTAGTACTTTTTCTTATGGATAGCCACTGTAGTGACTCTTCGGGAAAGGGATGCTAATGTGATGGAAAAGGATAGTGCTGTGTACAGCACTAGAAAGGGTGTTTATTTACCTTTTCTGAAAATACTTCTACTGTGTTTGTTCTTAATTTTTAGGGCGTAGAAGAAGTAAAAAAGCTGAGAAGTAATGGCTCATAAATATTCCATGCTCTCACACTCTTTATCCTCATGCCCACTCAAAAATGTTGTGGAATTAAAAACGCGAATGACTGTTAGTCTCTCTCATCCACGTTATGGTTATACTCACAGAAACAAAGTTTCTCAGGAAGTGAGAAAATTCTGAAAACGTATTTATGAGTGCTTGTTTAAACAACAAAAGTCTCCTTTGCACACTAAGACGATATGCTCACTGTAAGCACTTGCATTAAACTTTTATTTAACTAAATTGACGGAATGAAAATTCGTTTTAATAAACGTGCAGATTATTTCAGATTGTTTCAAATATTGTGTAGTTGCTGGTGCTGCCATCTCTTAGGCAAATAAGAAACGAGCCAAAGATTTTTTAGGCTTTCGTTTTCCAATACTTAAAAGTTCAGTACATCAGCAAGAAATATCATTTCGTAGCTGAGGAAAATAATGATAAACGTATTCATGAGCAGCGTTTATCATACAAAAACGAAATCGATAGAAAAAAAGTCAATATATTAGCACTTTCATGAGCATATCAAGTCATCATATCAACAAATAAACATCTAAATAATTTTATTAAGTAATTTGGAACGAGTATTTATTACGTTTATAATTTATATGCATTTACATCTTCCAAAATAACGTTTTACGTAAATAAAAATGAGATCGCAAATACACAGTAATAATGAATACAAACACAGTCGCACAACGCATCGATTCTTCTGTATCAAAGATTCTACAAACCATAGTCAATCCTACCATTTAGTTTTCTTATCATTAGTACGAGATTTTGTATAAATGCCACTCAACTTTGAAGTTACTTAATTTTTCTTGTATTTTTCAAAATGTCTGCACTCATTGTAATTGTAGTTATCAAAACTAACGCTCTACTTTTAAACGGTAATGTTCAATCAATTTCGTTTGAATGATTTTGCTTTCTTATAAATCTTATTAGTTTAAAAAAAAAGCATTAACACAATTGGTGACTATATGAGTAGTTTTACAAATGTAAAATATGAGATTCCTCAAGGAACTGTATTAGGACCAGTTCTATGCAAGTTAAATGTGCACATTCAATCATTTGCGGAAGATGCCTCAATTAATGTTAGTGGAAGTGCATGAAATTAAACATTCATAAAAGTTGAACAAGAGCTTCATCACTAAATGTGTGGCTTAATGATCATCTCTTGGTATTAAACTGTGAAAACCCCAGATAGGTAACTTTTTCGCCATCTTCGGTTAGACAGGCTAGAAACGTAATACAACTACATAAATGTAAAAAAATACAATTATTGTAAATGCAGTTTTCTTGTTAACGAAGAAAATGTAAATCATATTTAGGTATAATAATTTATAAGGATTTAAAATGGTTCACAAATCACACATACAATACACTGCTAAAATTTTACGAAAACTATCATTCAAATTTGTTGAACTTAGAAATATTGTAAGTATGAAAATTTTACGTATGATATTATGCTCTTGTACAAAGTATATTTCAGTATGGCATTCTTGATCTTTCAGTAAAATAACTTCATACGAATATGCTTGACGAAAGGTTTAGATAATAGAGTAGAAGTGATGTATAAAGATTTTTCAGTGTTACCTCTTTCAAAGCTAAATTCAGTGACGGTGTAAGGCAAGCCTGGGCCCGGGTCAAGTGAACTTAACTGAGGCCCTTTCAGGAACACAATCGTGAGCTCAGACTGCTACTATTGGCTGTAATATCCTAATTCTCCGTTATTCCGAGTCTCGCGGGGAACTGGGGGGCTCGCGGGGGACTCACTAGCCAACACGGAGAACTTCTCGTTCACTCGCTATAACCTATGCATGATAATTAATATTGAAATTGAATAGAGTCATGCTTTTCAATCATACGATTACAGTCAAGCGCACAAGTAAGAGTCCTGAGATGGTATAGTTATTTCGTCACCAACCACCATCGAGGTGCTCTACTGATTTAACGAGCGGATATTCTCTTGTCGCCGATCGGTGCACAGTGAGACGAAAAACCCCCAAAACACAGCGAAATTAATACCGTCTGAATACTGAGGAAATGTTAATTGGATCTTGGTTACGGGCTTATTGGTGTGCTATCTGCTTCACTTTCAAGTATCAGGTTATCCCATAAGTAATGTCGTATGTGCGATGACCGCTGCAATGACATCTGACGAGCGAATAGTGAAGTAGACGGCACATGCCATAGCTGGGTTATATAGGGCACTTCATGCAATAGTGTGTAGAAGGAGAGCGGCCTACTCCATGTTTTGGAAGTGTGGAGTTCTACTTACACACACATTCGCGAACACCATCCTTGTAACACAGTCGAGCAAATGCTGTGATAGTTGGTTCTCCGGCATAAGATCGTACGGTACAAACGATCTTGCGTCCCTCTACCAACTTTAAAAACACTAGAGGCCCTCACAGATGGTAGAGACCTTGACGAGGTTGTGAGGCTTTCAACCAAATTCTACCTGTACCAAAAATACAAGAAACCTACTACATTGGACACAAATTACTTCAGGTTGAACCTGCAGTACTACATACTTAAGTGAACCATATTGCAGTCGTCACTCCATAGGTGTTCTATAGTCCATTAATGGTAAGTGGTATAAAATTGTAATATCTAGGATTACGGATTTTGTAATATCTAAATATCAATAATGAGAAAATATAAAATTAATTCTTACATTGAAAGATGTTCCAATATTATCGAACTTTGATTTCCAATGCCCTTTCAATAAGAAGATATTTGATTTCCAGCTATTCTTTTTTGAGATGATTGATAGTTCAACTCCCAGAAATCCTGTGATATAAAGATATTGAATTCTCCACCACATTAGATCTAATAGATTATAAAGCTCATTTTTACATGAACGATATAGATATAGTGTTTGATATCTATATATTCGATATATTGGTCACTCCTTGTTCCACCACCAATATAGATGTTTCATATCGACATTCAATAATGGCTTAACCGTAAGGGTGTCACATGCTTTATACAGAAATTTCAATTTAATACTTGGAATCAAATGTATGTACCGGCATAGTTGTCTAAAATGTGAAACTATTTTTGGTACGTATCAGGTTTACTGACCCATGATCTAATTTACTGATCACATTAACAAAAGAAAAACATATAAATATCAGAACGTGTAACAAGGTTCATACAGCACAATATACTAAGGTATATCCAGATGTAAAAGAGAGAGAGAGGGGGAAAGTGTGTGTGTGTGTCTGCATTAATTTCCACCAAATTTTGCGTATATATTGCTTGAGCCCAACAGCAGGTCTTTTAGGTATTTTAAGTCAGCGAAAGTGACTGTTCGGCGACTTAATTAATAAAAGCAGTAATGTCAGTGTTTATAATATTAATAATTAAACACATAAATTGTTTCAATCCTTATTTCAAAATAACAATGTGAAGTAAATAAATAGGCCTAGTTTAGATAAATAAATAGTTATAATTCAAATGTTGTTTCTTCCTCAGCAGAAATATTTAGACAATGTTTTAAAGCAGATTAAATGTGATGTTATTAATAATTTAATGAAAAACTAAGATATGAGTAAATACTATTACTGATAGTAGTATTAGTAATAGTTGTTGTAAATGTAGTAGTATTAGTAGTAGTTGATGTTGTAGCAGAAGTAGCTGATGTAAATGTAGTAATAATAGTGCCCACATAGCAAAAAAGTTTGAATCAGGCTTGAATCAAGGATCATAGCTTTATTCAAGTTTGCATTATGAACACTGAAACCTTGATTCAAGCATACAAGTTTACACTGGGTAAGGTTGATATAACCTGGAAAGATAGAGCGTAATGCGAGGAAAATTCAAGTATTAATCAAAGGCGAGCTTCATCAAAGGTGACTTACAGTGATTTGAAAAACATAAATCTAGCAGCACTAAATTATGAGGCGGCTAACACTGAATGACATACGGTAAATAATAACATAGACCATAGTAACAGAATGCGTGCCCGAAATTCATTAATTCTTCAACTACTTAATAAACATGCCCCTATTAAGAGGAGGAGAGTCACTTGACCACCATTACTATGGATACACCACTTGATTCACCATTTTGACCTTGATGTTGGAAAGAGACTCTGCAGGTAGACATTTTAAGAAACATAAACGAATGAGCTCAGACAATACACATATTAGTTTTGAACGATACCGATCTCTTAGGAACGACTGCAATCAGGCAATCGGGAATGCCAAGAAACGTTTTTCATCTAGCCTGCTCAATGTAGAGGGTAACCCTCGAGTGCTGTGGAATGAATTAAAAACGCTTGGGGTGGAGCGAAAGTTAGATATTGACAATACTCAATACTGTTCATTAGATGATTTAAGTAATCATTTCAGAGAGGTCCCGTTTATTCAGCGAATTGTTAAAACTCAAACTATTAAATAAACTTTGAGGCGCTAGGCCGATGGGGAGAAATTTAGTTTCACGCTGGTTAGTCCGAACCAGGTGGCAAAGGCTATTCTGAAAATCAAGTCGAATACAGAAGGCGATGTATTGCAATGCGGATGTATTATGCGTGGATACACCTTAAGATCCACTACTTTTTAATGATATTTGTAGTATTAGATAATTCAGAACGCATTATCACTTTTTTATTATATCTGTAGTTGCAAATAGTTCCGAATTAAGTGCCTCAAATCCAAAGTGAGTAGAACCCAATGAATAAGAAAAGAAAAGTTAACATGATGACACTTGTGAAGTAATTCAATTATAAATAACTAAAATTAAACTCTGCGGTGCTTTTTGTTACAGCAAGTTACCGTAGCTTTGGAAATATTTTAAACTGATGAAAATAAAAAAAATAAGATTATCGTTGTTTTGTCTCCCATTTGCTTAAAACATTTTTAGACATTCTTACAATTTAAATATCCTAATAAAAATTTGAAGACTCAAATTATAACAATACCCACAGTTTATTGTTAGTAAAATATTTGAACATTCACGAGTATTTAATAGTTAATGTCAACTAACTAATTTATATCAAATAACTGCATTATGTTTTGTTTCAGTTTACTGTATATATTACAGAAATAATGTTAAGTTGAGAGTTTAAATATATATATATATATATATATATATATATATATATATATATATATATATATATATATATATATATATTATGTAAATAAAAATAAATTTTATATTCTGTATATAATACGAACGAAAATATGGTATTAGCATGCATTGAATAGCTTGTTAATATGGCTATGATTATTGATTTTCAAGCTTTTAAAATGGTGAGAAAAAAATTGTAGTGAAAGAGTTGGCAGTTATAAATGTAAACTGGAGAGTTAAAAGCTATTCTCCCACGGGGGTCTAGGGGCAGCGCCCTCAGCTAAGCAAAGCGAGTCATTGTTTAAAATGGGAAGACGGAAAAACAAACTTTTGAGAGTTAATTTTAATGTTTAATAATATTGTTGAAAATGCAATTATAATTTACAGTTAAAGAACTGAAAAATACAAATATATACAAGAGTTGTTGAAATACTTGAATTCGGATTGATGGGCTGTCCATCGCTTAAACAAATTATTAATTGACGCTAATTAAAATGAGAATATCATAAAAGACATAAAATAAATATTATTATTGTACACTAGCAAATGCTGTTCTATTAAAAACTGGGTACAATGTAACATAAATAGCAAATAATAATAATATTGTTATAAGTAATATTTAAAGGTTGGGTTTGCACGATATAAATATGCTTGTTAAAATTATTTTATATTCTGTTTTATCTTAAGTTTTCTTCAATCGAAATGAAGGGACGTTATGATTCTAACGAGACTGATGGAAAAAGAAAAAAAGCTTGTAAAAGCAAACTCTGATCCATTACTAGTTAGTTTTACGCGAAATTGTGAACTGAAAATAGAAGAAAAATAAACTATTCAGCAATTGCTGGAAAAAGAAGAAAAAATAAGGATTCAACATTTGATGGAAAAAATCGTATTTTTATGTACTGTATATCTGCCTATAAGCAAGTTATTACAAGGTTAGACTATAGTAAGCAGTGTGAACCTCGAATATGTCTTGTTAAAACAATGAAAATGGGATTACCTTAAAGGGATCCGTGTGGTTGGAGTTATTTAAACACAAAAGTGAAATATGATAAATATATTTACCTGGTGATGTGTATAAATCTGGTAAAAATGGTGCGTTTGCTACAAATTTATGTTTAAAAACACAAATTATAGGTGATTATTAACTGGTGCCATTTAAACTATATGGAAAAATATGATACATTTTGTGCTTAAAAACAGTAAAGAAATTCTAAAAAATTCTAAAGTAATAGTAACGCTATGGGCATGGAAAAAATATTAAGCTTAGAACTGAATTGTATAATAAAACAATATTGATGAACATTGAAAACATCTATGTTATTTACGTAAACATTTTATCACTTCTACTAAATACTCAACAAATAGCTATTTACAAAACAGCATTCAATTTACCACTCTATATGAAATGGTACATTCAAAATTGCAAGTATAAAGATAAAAACATGAAAATATGAAACAAGATCATTTCCTTTGTGTGCTTTAGCTATTATGTTTAACAATGCAATTTGAAAGTTTGCTATGGAACATTATCTGTTAAAGTAACTTAAAAAGTTTCGATCATTCATTTTTACTTATAAAAATAGGTATATTTTATGATTAAGTCAGCTTACGAAAGTTCCAATTTGCTCATAGCGATACTATAAAGTGCTGCTTTGAATGGACTAAAAGTGCTTTTAAAATTTATATGCATACGCATATATATATAATTCAGGAACATGCTTTTCGTATCATTATAAAAATGTCTAAACTGCAGGTATGACAAACTGAAATATAGTTTGGCTTCCACTGTTTAATACAATCCGTTATGCAATCAACGTCTATGCTGTTTTCCTTACAACAGCATCTCACATATGTGTTATCACTGCTTATTGGAGGATCTAAATGTCGTGCTTTTACGCCATTTCTTGTTATAAGATGTGGTTTCATCTAAAAGGATAAACAAATATGAGTTTAGTAGTATGTTTATTTAAGAAAAAACAACGTTTAAGTATAAAAACGTTATTTAATTATATTTAGTAAATTTATAGTAAATAAACTTACCTTATGAAAAATTCTACCAATACTCGAAGCACTTCAATGATGCTCATAAAAACTGAACTGACCATACTAAAAACAAAAAAGCAATTTATTTAATAGCACAAAATTACGTTGATAATAATTATATTTTAAAAACATGTAAATGCAGTGTAAAATTTAATGTAATTTTGCCATTTCCTAAAAGACAACTCACCACGTTATGTAAGTAAATTTACACATCATACGACTTCACAATAATAAAAGTATTTCTAATTAGAAGAATACTTGTTACACCATTTAGTTATTAAACTGTTATAAATATTCATACTATGCTCCTACAAAATTTAACTTATATATAAAACATTTTCACGTATTAAATGTAGGCAAATGCGTATTCTTACTAATTAACAAAAACAATTGAGTACTGTTTGTAAAATTTTAACTAGAATGTAGCGGATAATTAAAGAAACCATTTTATTTACAGCATCTTGCCTATTATCCTTACAGTGCTTGGGTTAACACCGAAATTGTGAGCCTTAACCAAAAATAAAAACTTATTCCGTTTGCAATTATGAATTATTTCTTTTATTTTGTGAAAAGATTAAAAACATAGCCTGCCTACATTGTATTTTAAAGGCTATGGCAGATCTAAACAACGCCATAATAATATTCGTTTTTTGGAATG
>JAGDQP010046559.1:0-15262 GCA_022664845.1 Lepisma saccharinum
ACTATAAATATGTAAATATAGTTGAAGGTATGACAAATTTCGCTGACAACTGAGCGTGGGAACAACAAACACGCCCATGTTAGTACACGCCCAAGAAAAATGTAGTACTTTGCTAAATTTCATTTACAAGAAGTCATTCGACAGTGGAAAAGCTAATGATTTTGTAGAAGAATTTTCCACTTGTAGAACAGAGAATCAAGTACTAGACTGGCATAGTGTAGTTTATACAGTATATTTATTGTTTATTTGTATAAAGGTATTATACAAGGTTTATTTGTATATAACTGAGAAGAGAGTACTAAATAACTTCCTAACTTAAAATTTTCAAATCGAACATCCACCCTTTAAATGTGAAGCAGGAAGAACGGAATAAACTAAATCACCAGTTGCATGAACTATCGCAGCTAAGGGGTTTGTACTGAGACTCTGTCCTCCTTTTCAGAATACTATACTCATCGACCTAACGTTGTATTATTAATTTGTGGTTTGATGCGCACATTTCCAATTACAATATTAGACAGATTCAAATGAATGTACAGTGCACTAGTAACGGGGACCGAACAGCCGTAACTCAGTTGATAGAGCATCGGTTTAGCAATCGAAAGGTCTTGGGATTGTTCCCAGCGACCGCCATCCTGATTGATGTTTTTCGTAAGCCACACTAAGCAAATTCAGGGATGGTAGTCTACTTCCAAACTTGGGATGGTAGCTACTGAACGAAAGTTGCCTAAATGTAATGCAAAGACAAAATCAGTGATGAAAATGATATTCCGTGGAAATGAAAATGGAAAGAATAACTAGGCATATATTCTAGGTCTTGTAAATGCGGCAAAGTGATAGCTTTCTCAACCCAAAAATTATTTGCATACAGACAACCAGTATATATGCTGAGTGCTGAAAGTTTAATATTACTATTATAGGAAGACAATGGATAGTGAGAAAAAATACGAATGAAATTAGATGATGGTCTGTTGAAAATATTCTTCGTGACATTTTCAGTTTTCAGGCTCCCCTAAATTCAACTTATTTTCTGCTTCAAAATTTATTATTCGAACAATATATACACAGTGATTTTTCAGATGCAGTGCACAATTTTAGAGTAATGTTTGAAGTTTAGTTTAATTTACATTTAAATTACTGGCATCTAAGGTCTAAGCTCGTCATACGTCTGAAGAATGGCGTCCCTTAACGAACATTTTATTACACCTAAAGCGAGAGCCGAGCTGGCGTTCCTTAGTTGCTATCCCATTGGGAAACACTTGCTTTCGAACCCACCAATAGGCCATCTTGGCTGATGTTTTTCCAGTTTTCGCGCTCTCGCACCAGCTTGATGCTGGTACAGTTCCTTCCTTTCCTCTACTTTCCCCATCCTGGCCTAATGTAAACAAAACATGACTAAAGGCTATAAATAAAATTCAATTCAAATACACTCGTAACGAGATTGATACTGACTTTCAGCTGATGGTTTTGAAATCTTTAAACGAATAAAAAATCCCGTGCCTCTAGAATATTTATTCTTGCTAATAAACGTTCAAGGCAATTAGAGCGTGACCTGTTCAATTAAATTAATTTTAATTTTTCCTTAGGATACATAGGCTATTAGGCCTATGTGTCAAATCACACAAAATTACTCTGCTGCTGAAATCAGGAACTCAGAAAACAATATTTATTAACAGAAGTTATAAATGAGCTTACAAACTTATAAAGACATTCTAATATATTTACCAGCAGTCAAGCATTGATGTCTTAAGCGTATAATCACTCAGCGAGCTCAACTTCAGAAGGAAATGAGTTGAATAGAACGTCTAAGGGCTCTATTCTAGATATTAGGGAGTCTCCAGGAATTAATGGAGGAAATATGAAAATATATGTCAGAACGCATGGATGTTCAAAGGTTTATTGAACTTGTGCTGATTCCGTATCAATGATCTGTGGTGAAAGATCACTATAGGCGACGTGGACTGGACATGTATAAATAAGGGTGAAAAAAAGAAATGAACGTAGCTGATGGCATATTTTTAATCTATATACTCGGAATAAAAATCCAATTAAAATTTACACATATGAATAAAGTTTGACGAACAACCCTTCCTTTAGTTCCAACCATGAGCGTCCTCGTAATTCTGCAAATCCATTTCACCACGCCTTACAAATCAGTAAAATCTCTAATATATCGAGTTATCGTAAACTGAAATATTCTACTTCTACCCAGAGTACATTTTAAGTAAGGTTAGCATTTTATAAGATCAACCATTAACATAGCCATATATTGAGACTGGATTCTATAGCTTAGTCAAGGAGCTCATACATAACAGAAGTAGCAGAATACTTCAAATTCGTTGTATCTAGCATTGTGCGCCTGAATTAACTCACTTGGCACTAGGTCTATTACAGCTCTGGCATACATACTTATTCAAGGATATTTCTCTAAAAAAAAGGCCATGTCAAAATCGTCATTCCCTTTCATTATACATACATGAACAAAAGAGGAACAATTGTACATGTACACATGGTGCTGATACAGTGGGGACAAATTTACTTTAGTTGCACACTGAACTGTCGAAACTCGGAAGAGAAGTAACTTCATTGAAAGCAGATTGCAGGTTCTCTTCCGCTATCCTCAATGCTATCTCGCACTGATCAGTATAGCCTGCAGCGTCTAGGTTGTCATGGCAACCAGAAGTTCAGCGTCCCGTCAACGGAAATATTTTCACCGCGGTGAAATTGTCCCCGCCATAGAAAGCACTTATAGTTTGATTTTTTCGAAGGTATTTAAAAGTAACGTTTTCAGCTTCGTAAGAATACGGTGCCTTCTAGCGCTAGAATATTTACTTATGCTGCTTACAAAATTGGAATCAGTTTATTTGTTTTTTTTTTCTGCTGAAATTTTATTACGCTACTTCATTTTCTTTCTGAAACAATTTTTGTTTATTTAATCAATAAAAGAACAAAATAATAGGTGAAGTACAGCTTCACTAACTTCACTAACCACCACTGGTAAATGATGAGATCTTCCGAGAGTTGAAATCCTCATAAATGAAGATCGCTTAACCTCCCTCAATTTAAATACAGGCTCCCTGGAAACTATCATACATGATCACCTGCGTATGTCAAAGATGTATGCACAATGGACCCCGCGCCTCCAAAACCCACGCTCACTCGAGTGCTCAAAATAATTGTTCAACTTCGATAATCAGGAAAATATGTGCTTTTTCCCCACTACTGACAATGGATCAGACGCGAATTCATCACTTTGATGCAAAAAGCAAAGAAAACTCAAAACAGTGACCCCATTTCGGCTTCCACCCCCATCCCACCCCACTTTTTTCCTCTAGAAAGGAAAAGAATTCAAATGTCTGCAAAGGCGGCTCATGTTATCGTTTTTTTTTTTTTTGGATGAACGTATAGTTATCCTCACGGATGATAATGATACCAAAAGACCTCAGGTGTGAATTCGACAGGCAATATAAAGTTAAAAAAAAATAGTTAAAACGGAGCAGATCTGCTCTTAGTCTAAGATCGGTCATACTGTAACGTCATGAGTGCGCGGTGGCGTTACGATATGGTCGGTCTTAGAAAGAGCAGCAGATCTGCTCCATTTTTAAAAATGTTTAATTTTATATTGCCTATAGAATTTACACCTGAGGAAGGCTATTAGCAACAAAGCCGAAAAGGTTAGTAAATTTCAGTAAAACTTTGGTAAACTTTATTTTTATATGGGCCAGTTTTAGTAACTTTGGACTTCGGCCCGTCACGATTTGTCTTTAGCTGTTAAGTGTTAAAATCCACACCCATGCCCCAGCCGGGACTCGAACCCGGGACCGTTGAGTCGATAGCCTACCGCCGCAGACCGCTCGACCACCCGGCCGGCAGTAAATTTCAGTCTTTTTAAACATTTTCAAATGGCGTGGAACCTGTACGTAAGTATGCTATCCACGCAGTGTGTTCAGTATTTTTATTTCTGTCTAGTTTCAACTAATTCTGACTATACAAATTCGATGACTATGGAAACTTTTGGAACCCCACCCCTCGTACTCTAAGATTTTGCAGTGGTTCATAAAAAAAACCTATATACGTACAAACTATAAGCACGGGACAAAGTAAACTGAAATACAATTTCAACTACCGATACTTATTTAAACATGCAGAGTCGTACTATAACTGACAGCATAACGTCTACAAAAGTTCTTGTGCATTTTTTTTTTTTTTCATTACGTGTTAACGAAATAATTTTTCAGCATGTGTTTAAATAGTTTGGAAAAGTTGTCTCTAAATGAACAAATTACTTTTCTCGAAGATGAAAGCATGAACACAATTTGAGAAGTTTTGAGAAACAATCAAATAGTCTATTGAGAAAGTACTTGCTGCTGCTATAGTTGTTCTGTAATTATTATTACAATCTTTCTCCTTACTTGCTTTGCAAGAATCTCTAGAATGAAAGATTTTTTTGTTCTCCCTCTTTTATACATCTATATCTATTTCTAAAACCTTTTTCTTCTTAACATACTTGTCAGATGCATAGAAATTAATACAAATATTATTGAACACTTGTGTGAAGTGTGCAGCACCCGTGTTTTAAGTTTTTCTCAAATCGCGAGGTTAACTGCGATAGCTAGGACTAGTGCACATGAAATAAAAAAGCATGGGTACCATAGCACGCAGAATTACGGTACATACAAAGAAGCCCTTAGACTTTACAAATAAGGGTCCTCGCTTTCCACTCAGCTCCAGTTCTTACTAAATTATTAAATTGTTTCATAAATAACGGTAGTAGGTAGGTATTGTCTCACAATGCTGGGAATTAAAATAAAACTTGTTAACTATTGCTGTTCACAGAAATAAGAATTAAATAGTCTATCTTATTTTTCTAATATAATATTCAAATAGCTATGAATAGTACGGCGGCCTACCCAGGATGCTTTGCGAAACATGACGATGTATTTCAAACTCCACAAGATAGCAGATAAATATTTTTTACGCTGTCTTATTGTTTATCAGATACCTCCAAATCGGTATATTTGAAGAAGAATACTATAAATTTGAAGTTATTTGTTTGTAAAGATGTAGAAAAACTACAAATAATGTATTTTAATCAAAGAAAGAGGTAATATTTTTTTACGAAAAGGTAGTAATTTTTTTTTACTATGCATTTTTAGCAAAAAAATACAGAAATTTCTTTGAGTGTAGTTCTAATCGAAATTTAGCACACTTGTAGATTTCCCGCTGCATATGCAACCAGAAACGTATTTAGGAGAGGTGTCTGACAACTGAAATTCAGAGTCCTTTCGTATAATTCTAGAAGCCATTCATAATTCATACGCAGCCACATATTAGATCCCCTCGAAATCTGTGAATGTCTCTCAAAACAAGCAAAACCAATTTCTAAATACATGCTTATTAGAAACCCATAAGATATGTGTTTCAAGTGCCTTCTTTCGGAAAACAATAGCCTGAAGAAAGCCAAAAAGCTGTTCGTGATAGGGGAAAAGCAAATAATTCGAGAGAAGATACTTGATGGGACGCTAACACGAAATAAGAAATAAATTGTAATATTTTTTTAAAAAAAAATCGACAGAGGATTGTACTTGTACGAAGAACTAAAAAATGAAAAATTCAGAAGAAAATGATGTAGATATCCCAGACGTAAGGAAGGCAGAAGTGGATAAAGTACTTCGTAGGATGAAGAATTGAAAATAGCCAAGAGAAGATGGACTCACAGCAGAGATGTTTAAATGGGAAGGAGATAAGATGAAAGAGAAACTTGCTCAAATATTATCGATGTGTCTGAGGAAGAGAGAAATACCGTCAAGTTGGAATAATGAAGTTATCATTTTGTTGTACAAGAAAGGGGACAAAGAACGCGTCGAAAACTTTAGACCAAGGCAATTATTCTACTGTCAGTTCTATACAAAATGTTCACCAAAGTTATTTTGAATCGTATTGAGCGAGACTTAGATTTTAACCAGGGAATGGTACCAGCCGAATTTCGTCGTGGATTTAGCACAATGGACCACATACAAACATGAATGAAGGACGAATGAATATGAACTTCCACTATGGCGGGGACTCATAGATTTTGAAAAATCTTTCGATTCGGTCTCCTTGGCAGCAGTGTTTAAATCCCTTGAACATCAAGGTATCGAAAGTGCATACATCAAGTTACTGCAAAACATTTACTCGGCTGCCACATCTGTCATTAGACTACATCAAGAAAGGAAAAGATTTAAAGTTGGACAAAAGTAAGGCAAGAAGATTCAGTTTCTCCAAAACTGCTTTCAGCTGTCCTGAAGAGAGTGTTTCAGAATTTAAACTGGGATGAAGCTGTAATAACGGTTCATGGCAAATATTTTCATCACCTACGATTCGCTGATTATGTTGTCATGTTTGCTTCAACTTCAGAAGAACTAGGCACCACTATCGAAGAACTGAGTAATAAGAGTTTGAAAATAAACCTTAAAATTAATTTAAGTAAAACAAAATTAATGTATAGTTCGCATCAAAATGATTGGGACAGTGCATGCTGTGCAGCTAGGCCACTCAAATGGCACCTTCTTATCCCATCATCGCGTCTTGTAAACAGTCCCCTTCTTTCTTCTTCCTTTGTTTCTCTCATACTAAAATCAGCAAACCTCATGAGCACATTTTTTTTTAAAATTTGCATGTATTAATATCGATAAAATGAGAGAAAAGAAGCAAGACGAATCAGTATATATAAGTTGATGGAAGGAGAAATTTAAACACAGAATTAAAAATTGAAGTCGATGGATGTCTGTTATAGACAGAAACAGAGAAATGAGAGAGAGAGAGAAATTGAAAAAGAAAGGTGGAGATATAAAGAGATGAAAAGAGAGAGATAAAGATTTGTAATGTAAAGTAGTAAAAAGGAACCTAACATTATAAATTTCAGTTCCCACAAATCCAACAGAATGATAGAAGTGAGTTTTCGATTTTATATTTTTCAGGGCAATTCTAATATATAGACGGGTGCTTGAAAATTC
Organism: Lepisma saccharinum; assembly: GCA_022664845.1. Taxonomy (NCBI): domain Eukaryota; kingdom Metazoa; phylum Arthropoda; class Insecta; order Zygentoma; family Lepismatidae; genus Lepisma; species Lepisma saccharinum. The sequence continues at coordinate 6,999 of JAGDQP010046559.1, forward strand.
AGTTAGTCACGTGCAAAAGGGAGGCCAAAGTTGATGGTCAGATTAAATAGTCATGGTTTTCAGACAAACTGGAAAGCTCTGAGACACATCTGGGATAAGGTCAAAAGTGTAACACAGATGCTTTTTGTGCGCGTGTTTCGAGTGCAAATTCGGTGACGCTAATTGAACGTATTGGTTTCGAGTACATTGTAATCAGGGATTTCGCCAGGATTTTGAGATTTGGGGTGTAGTAAAAATTGGGAAGGTGTCAGTAATTTTGCAATGTTGCTATCAACTTTTCACGGCAAAAACTTTAAAGTTGCGGTTAGTCTGGACGATTTGGAGCTGACACCCCCCACAGGGGCCGGATTCTGGCGGAATTACTGATTGTAACAAACCCAGCAGATACCGTAGGCCATACTTTTCATTCCAGACTACTAATGTAAATTGAACATGCCAATGATACTTTTTCTGCTTAATTTCTATCAGAAATAGCAAAGATTATATATCCTAACTGTATCAAAATGAAAAGTTGCAAATGTTCAAAAGGAAAATTAGCATGTTCCTTATAGGCATAGCAGACACTACATGTTCCACGTTTCTAACGTAAAAAAGAGAAACACAGTGATAAATTATAGGATGGAAACGAATTGTGAGCCTAACTAATATAAGAAAAATGCTTCTCTTCAAATAGCAACAAAAAAAAAAAAAATAATAATTTTCTGCTCATATCTTAAAATTATCTGTTCCGAACATGCCGATCTAGATTCCAACTATTGCGGATATAACGTTCAAATTACAACACTAATGAACTAGTGTTTATTACAATGCGCACAGATGGAGGAAAGCTTTTCTCACTACACGCTACATTTTTAGAAACAAGGTTTGTAGCAAGTTTCGGGTGCAAGGTTTGTAGCAAATTCGCATCCAACAACTAGTAAGTTTCCTGCACTGCAATATTGTATCAAGTTTGCAGCCTTGGAATGCCAAATTTGTTGCACGTTTGGAGACTAGCAATACAAATATTGCTGCGACATTGCTGCAAGTTTAACATGTTATTTGGGTTCGCGATAATAGTAAAGATCTAATAGTAAAGAGCACGTACTTTGAACACAAAAATATACACAAATACTCGTTGACATTTCCAGATGGCAAAACACACAACTAGTTCGATCACGTATTACTAGATATAGGAAGAGCCGGGTGACGTTTCGTCCAAAGACATTTTGTCCATACGACATTTAGTCCAGGGATATTTAGTCCATAGACATTTCGTCCATTGACATTTCGTCCACAAAACATTTCGTCCAACGGATTTTTCGTCCACAAGACATTTCGTCCAATCGACTTTTGGTCCAACAGACTTTTCGTCCACAGGACATTTCGTCCAATCGACTTTTCGTCCAACGGAGTTTTCGTCCAATCGACTTTTGGTCCAACGGATTTTTCGTCCACAAGACATTTCGTCCAATAGACTTTTGGTCCAACGGATTTTTCGTCCACAAGACATTTGGTCCAACGGATTTTTCGTCCACAGGACATTTCGTCCAGTCGACATTTAGTCCAAAGGATTTTTCGTCCAATCCATCAATCCACATACTACACTCTCATCCATATAAATTCACAGGCCAAACTACTGAAGCTACAAACACCAAATTTGGTATGAAGGTGTAGGACTATAAGTAGGTAAAGGAAAAAATCCGACATTTGGAAAAGTCGCCATCATGGATCCAAAATGGCCGCTAAACCCACAAAATTACACAATTTACCCAAACACACCATCTTGTATCCAAAATGGTGGACTTAACATTTCATTTTCCACAACCTTTGAGCTAGAGGTACGAAATTTATCACAAAAGTGTATCATAACTAGTAGTTTAGGAAAATACTAAAATATTTTGCGAAAGTCGCCATCTTGGATTCAAAATGGCCGCCCAAAATTCATTATCGACACATTTTGAGCTAGAGAAATGAAATTTTATTTCAAGTTGTGTTTTCGCGTGTAAGTCACGATAATATAATAAAATGTTTTAAAAATCGCTATCTTGGATCTAAAATGGCCTCCAAACCCATTGTTGTATAGAATACACATCCTAAACATACTGAAATGAAATTTGTCATGGTGGTAAAATATCAATAGTAGGTTAACAAAATATTAAACAATGTATTTTAAGACGCCTTCTTGGATCCAAAATGGCGGAATTATAAATCCATTTCCCACAACAGTTTAGCTAGAGATGCGAAATTTAGCATAATGGTGTATCATAATTATTAGTTTAGGAAAATAATACAAAATTTTGGGAAAGTCGTCATCTTGGATTCAAAATGACCGCCCAAAAATAATTTTCGACACCGTTTGGGCTAGAGAAATTAAATTTTATTTGAAGGTGTACCTTCACAAGTAAGTCACGACAATATAACAAAACATTAAAAAAGTCACCATCTTTAATCGAAAATGGGCGCCCGAAAACCCATTTACTAAACAACTAAGACTAGACAAACGAAATTTCGTATTAATGCGTACCATGACGAGTAGGTTACAAAAAATGGAGCAAACCTTCACTATGGGAGCGCAGCCCCCTGTGGGTTTGGTACAGATCGATATCAAGGGAAACAATAATCCGCAGAGTCTGGCTATGATAAAGAGGGCGCAGCCCCCAAAACCCCCAAGTTGAGGGCGCAACTTTGACCGAGTATAGTTAAAGTGAGGAGAAATTTTGATATGTTGCTGACAAAGGTTGAAGCACCTAACACAGAAGATTGAACATTATTTAAAATAAAGAGCATTTGATACGAAACAGGCGAGTGATATACTGTAATTTAATAATTTCCAATCACGTGCAATAAATTATTTGGTGCTTTTTTCAAGATTCTTGGCGATAACTGTAAATCCCGACATTTCTCAGATAGATTAGCGAATATATCAAGGAGCTTTTCTAAAATATTTAAGTGTGTGCGACTGGTCTGATTCTTGGAAATATAATGTAATTTCTGGGATGTTCACATTACACAGAAACACTTTAACTTTGGCAGGTTCCGCCCTCTTCACTCACTTTCAATCTAGCTTCAAAGAATTGATACAGTAATACGGTATATTATTTCATTATATCTGGAACTTCTACATCATTTTCCTCTCCCTTTTCTCTTCCTAGTTCTTCATCGGAGTAGTTTAATTTTTTTTTTTTCAAATATTTTTCTAATTTCTGGTTACCGTCCTATCAGGTTCCTCAACCACCAGTATTTGCTTTTCCCCAGCTCAAGAACTGTTCTGTTTGATTTTCTTCAAGCAGTTTTCAGTGGTTTCTTACCTAACAATATTTGTGTTGTATTTTCGTACATTCTTCCTTAAGGTTTTATTTATATTTTTATATTCGATTCTAGTTATTGTATTTTCTCCCTTTCTATTTCCCTTTTTTGTTCACCAAAAGTTTTGTCTTTTCCGAGATTTTACTCTCCTTTGTCATGCTACTATTTCTTTTGTTTTCTCTCTTATTATCCCGGTCAGTACATTATTTCTGCAATTGATATCTTCTTAATCTTCTATCTCTTCCGGGGCGCTGACTGTGTTGATTAGTTCTGTACCGGATATCTGTTTGCCTTTCTCTAGTTTCTTTTTTTAATGTAAAACGACGACTTCATCTGATAACCTTCTCTAATCTAGTGTTTATTTCACTCTCATCTCACTACCCAACGATCACTCGATATTTCAAAACTGGTCAGAAGATGCAAGTCTTGACCATTTTCCCTGTTATTTGATAGAATATAATCTATTTTGTTTCCAGCTCCATTTGAGCCTTCCTATGTTCATTTCATCTGAGTTTTTTTCTTAAAAGCTGCACTCGAAATGAATCGTTTATTGGTCGTTCTTCTCTGTTGTCTCTTTTGCCAAATCCAAACTTTCTCACTTGTTTGTCACTGCCCGCTTAGTCCCTACTTTTGCCTTGAAGTATCCCATTGCTAACTTATAATGGGATTTAAAATTATCCAAAATATTCTGTATATGCTCGTATATATCTTCGACATCTATTGCGAAAATTCCCATTCTCCAAGCAACTCAAACCTGCAAACCCTTCCGAGGACTTCTTGAGTACCCAATTCCCTTCGGCAGATTAAATATATATGTATGATTGTTTGTTCAGTACAGGCTTCTAAACCGTTCAAGTTACCCGCCCTAACCTCCCTTCGAAACTTTATTTTATATGGACCAGCCTAGTAACTGTTGACTGGCTCGTCACGCACCTCTCTTAGAGGTTGCCGAGAAATGTAATACCATAATTTATGGTATAACTATTAAATATATTGTGGGTTCTCATATGCATATCGAAGGATCGATCTGTACCCAATTTTTCACGGTTGCTTATTAAGGGTAGTTATATAAATAATTAATCACAGCCATATTCAATCCACTACTGGATAAGGCCTCTCCCCGAAGGGAGGAGTTTGTCTATTGCTCTCACGCTGACCAGACGTGGTAGAGGAGAGCCGATTGTCTCACTGTGATCTCCACTGTCTTTTATTCACAGCAGCCCCCAATTGTCCTCACGATGCTGAGTCAACACCGAAATTTTTGAGCCCCCACCGGGAATCGAACCCGGGACCGCTCGCACTGAAGTAGAGCGCTTATATATATATCATCATATTCAGCCGTTTTCTATCTTGCATTTGGACGTCGTCTCGGTGGTTTCTTTTCTCTAGGGATCCAATGTAGTACATTTGTCGTCTATCTTCCATCTGTTCGTCTAGCTATGTGACCGGCCCATTTCCACTTATATATATACTTCAGTACATTTTTGACACCCCGTCCCTAGGAAAAGCTGAAATGATAGGCCTGTGCCAATGGCTCTACAGTTTTTGCCAAAAATTTTCGCGGTCTTTGTGAGGGTCAAAGTATTCGGCTTACGTGTGGGGAGAACGAACGTTTCTTGTCTATCTTGTGCGTAGTTAAATTCTTCTTTGTCAAGTTATGAGGGATTCATGCATTTGGATTTTCTTGGTTAATGATCAACTTCTTCCTTTATCTATGCAACTTGTGGGAGTTATAGTTAGAAAAATAATTTATTACCAGGTTTCGTTTGGGTGGAATGCATTTTCACTTTTCGAAATATTTAGTTAATCTTTACCGGTGATTTTATGTTGAAAGTTTACTTCCTGTGTTTTATTAAAATTTCCAAGAAAACTTGTATGATGTCCTTCCTGTACGTCTGACTGGCGGTGTTTGCTTGTTATCTCAGCTCTTTAGGTGAAGGCGTCTCATTTTTTTAAATTTTGTTGGTTGCTTGTAGCTTTGTCTTCAGGAAGTGCAGCACGAAATCCAATTGGCGAATCAGAAAACTTTCTTTGTGGTCTCTTAAATATATCGGGCCTTGCATTCTACCAAAGTGAATTCTCACTCTTCTTCCAACTTCGATACTAACTGTCTGTAATGTTAGTAACTTCACCATTGATACTTAGTTCTCCTCTGCGCAAAATAGCTGTGATGTTATCTTCGAAATTGGCTGCTGCTTTGGTGAACCGAGCCAAATTAAATTAAAATCAGGTTTCTGGAGCCTTCTTAAGGATCTACCATCTCGTATCCTTTTCCTAATTTCTAACTCGTATTGCAGGGCAGAAAGCCTTTTGCACAGCTGCTGGTGCAGTGTTTTGAAGCATTCTTTCTGGGCACTTCTCAACTTTTATTTTCGCCAAGAGTCACCAGCTTAGTCCTTTCTGGTTTGCTGCAGACTTCTCGGTAGGGTCAACCTTTCTATTTCGCTTCTCTCTTCATTGTTTTCTTATTGTCCAACCTCCATGTGCCATACGTCGTCCAAGGTGTGGTTCAGACTGCTTAATATCTCGGTTAGAATGCGTTATTTGAAAACTTGAAAGCGACAAATGTTGCAGAGCTATCGGATGGGCTAGCCCATTAAAATGTGTGGGACCCAACTTTGATTTTTTAAATTCGAATCCCCATCTTTAATGCAGATTCTGTATCTATGGAAAAAACTAAATCAGAATATGTCCTGCTAAAAAAACTGTAGAATGTGAGTCCTACAGGGCCGGAAAGTAGATTAATAGTGAGAAGTGTTAAAGGGTCCGGAACGGCTAAATATCTCGGTTGCAATGCATTTTTGTAATTTGTTGGTTTCAGATAATCAACAGAGCCATTGGATGGACTAGCCAATCAAAATGTGTGCGGCCCAAATTTGATTTTTTAAATGAGAATCCCCAGTTTTATTGCAGATTCTGTATATATGGATAAAATAAATAAGAATATGTCCTGTTCATAACTGTAGGATATCCGTTGTGGGCTCTACAGGGCGAGAAGACAGATTAATGGTGACAAGAGCTAAAAGTTACGGAAACGCTACGTATGTCAGTTAGAATGCGTTTTTTCTACATAGAAGTTCATTTATGAAATGCGTCTATTTCACGATAGTAGAATGTACGTTTAACTATCTACTTCTTTTATTCACATTTCATAATTCCTAATCCACTATTTATATAAAATACTCTGCGATAGTCCTTTTCTCCGTTTGACAATACTATAACCCGACCAGACTAGGAATAGACGCGAGGGTGGGGTCGCTAGTGGTTGTTTATACGCTGCAGCAGATGTCTTCCCAAGCTCATAAACAGTGTTACCAAAGGTGTAGTCGGGAAAGTATACCATAAAACATACTCTTCTAAAACTATGAAACTTGCTTTTGTGTGAGATTACTATTGTCTCATTAGTGACTAGCAATTGCGGGAGGGGCTGAAATATCATTTAGGGGCTTAACAGCATGTTTTACACGAAAGGGAATCACTGGAGCGGAAAGCAAAGGTACTTATCCAAGGTTAAAGGTCGTTGCATCTGGAAGTCACAGTACATACTTGTCGACTTGTAACATTTGTTATTTATTGTTCTTTGTCCTAAGGAATACCCATTCCAAATTTCAAGTTTCTAACCTTTAACAATTTTCGATTTCTCATGTTCCACTCTTTAAGATGTTTTCGCCCCCTCATCGGGGATGTCGAATCAAAAATTAAGATAGCTATTGGTAATGAATTGAAACAAAGTATTTTCATGTCAAATATCAAATTTCTAACTCCAGTGGTTTCCGAGTTGCACTTCCACGTTTAACCCCTTCGTGGGGAGGGGGCTTTCAATGCTATAGTTAATCTCTCTAGGTTTTAAGGAACATTTTTTTTTAAATTTCATTTATGGACTTTAGGCATCTAAGACTCAGGCCGTAGGAGAAGAAAGGATTCGGGAAGGTGTCGACCACGACCTACGTTGAAAGTGCCATCACGGAATTTGCTTGGTGTGACTGAGGAAAACCCTCGAAAATCCTCAGTCAGTATGGTCGTCCGCTGGAGTCGAACTCGTGACCACCCGAATGCTACGCCAACGCTCTACCACTGAGCTACGGTGGCGGTACTAAGGAATACATGTACCAATACTTTATTCTAATCCGTCAACGGGCGTGGAATTGTATAGTGTTCAAACAATCTTCCAGTTATATCTTCAGCCCGTTTATTTACTTTGTTGTACAATTATGCATATAACCTTCCAAAATTATATTTTAATAACAAAAGTGTGGCTACATACATAACAACTAAGAACGAGAACATAGAGAAAGTACACAAGTTTAAATACTTCATCTACCGATGCTGTAAGAATAATGAAATCACAACAACTTGGGTAGGTATGCAATGTAGCTCGGATGAGGGGGGGGGGAGATTTTATTCCATCTTGGTTGGAAAGCCGGAAGGAAAGAGACCTGTGGGAAGACCGAGATGACGTTGGAAGGACAATATAAGAAGGGATCTTCGTGAAGTATTTGTAATGACAATGAGGGAAGGGAGTCGACAAGGCTCTTGCGAAGGTATCATTCCGGCATTCGCCTGGTGTGGCTGAGGACAAACCTAGACATAAATGTCACGATGGCCGACCTCTAAAGTCTCAATCGCGTACCTCCGCATTGCCGCTCCGAAGTCCAGGACGCTACGGCCTGGACCATGAAGCAGGGGTGTAACTACTATGTCGCAAAAGCCCTCAGTACGGGGAGCCCTTCACAATAGCCTCTCAGCGGACCGAATCGAACTTCAGCCATGGGTATTCTCTTGCGGGGTGGGGACCTAATATGCATGACCTCTGCCATGAAGCCTGGGTAAAAACTCTTGCTAGCGTATCTCAAGGTAGAAACTAGAAAATTGTCTAAAGAGATAGAAGAGGTGGGTTGCGAGAGTGGCAAGCATATAAGTTTTTATTAACAGAGCTTTTATTTAACTTGCCCAAGTCATATGTAATCTTCTTCCCATAT
>JAGDQP010046560.1:3476-15262 GCA_022664845.1 Lepisma saccharinum
GTGTGTGTGTGTGTGTGTGTGTGTGTGTGTGTGTGTGTGTGTGTGTAAGTGCAAAAGAGAGATGAGATTAAATGTGTGTGTTCATAAATGAAATAATAAATCAATGGAAATTTCTTCTGTCCTTTTATCTCTTTTTCTGTCTTTTTTGTCTGCATGTCTCTTTTATTCCCTTCTATTTCTCCGTCTCTTTCTTTTCTTTCTTTTTCTCTGTTCTTCCAATTCTTCCTCTCTTTAAAGATGTTTTGATACGACACCAAACTCCTTTGTTTGACATTTGAAAACATACTCTGGTTTGAACAGGAATTTCAGAGATTTTGCGTCATTCATACTTCACGTTGTTTCCTATATCATCTAACTAACTAACTCTATGGCTTATGGAACTCTCAAGTTCATCGCCGCAGTGACAAACGTTCACCACTGAATTCTATCCTGGGCAATATCAAGCCAGCTTTCATCACAAACACCTACTTCTCGAAGATCTCTTCTAATATTGTCCTCCCAACGACGTCTCGCTCTTCCCAATGGCCTCTTTCCACCCGGCCTTCCAACCAGGATAGAATATAATCTTCGTTTTTCCCCCATCCGAGCTACATGGCCTGCCCACCTTAGTCGTCGCGATGTCATTATTTTTACAACATCTGGTGAATCGTACAGTCCGTGGAGTTCTTCATTATGCAGTCTCCTCCACTCTCCAGTCATCTCGTGGCGTTTCGGCCGCGTTTTTCGCGTTTCCTATATCATCTAAATATAAGAAAATAATCGTATTGACAAGGGAAGTCCTTAAGTCGTGAGAGCTAGATTTTTGTGAAAATCGGTTTCCTAACTAATTTTGAGTCGCTAGTTAGCGTGGTGATAGTCACTAGCTTCGGAAATGCGTTGTTTACCCGCTACACTTGGTTAAACTTGTTACGTCGAGCCAAAATCTATGGATAAAGCGTTGTATAATCTGGGTGCATGCTTTGTTACCTCTCAAATGAGATGTATATCAAAGCAAAACGACAATTGTTGGGTGCACAGTAACGTGCCGGACAAAAGTCTACAATATCCCTTAATTTTCAGGCTCGTCGTGACACGGTTACCAATGCGTAGCGGACAACCAAAGCATTTCCGGAACGAATGACTATCACCACGCTAACTAGCGACCCGATATTAGTCTGGAAACCAATAATCACAAAATCTAGCTCTCACGACTTAAGGACTTCCTTTGTGAAATTTACGATAGGCTGAAAGAATGTAATGTATTTGAAGCTTTATTATTATTATTATTATTATTATTATTATTATTATTATTATTATTATTATTATTATTATTATTATTATTATTATTATTATTATTATCATCTTAAGGCTAGAGGTCGTCACGCCATTAACTTTTACTCTAATCATTAGAAATGGAATGATGAAGGTGACAAACCTGACCTGAATTCAAGGTATTCTCTCGACAACCGCCTGGCGTAATCGAGAGGAAGCTGATAACATTTTAGTCAGGATAACCAGTGTGATCAAGGTTTGCACCCGTGTCGCATCCCTAATGCCAATTCGTAGTCATCAACTTTCAGTACTAGATCATATGGGCTGGGTACTGCGATCTCTCAACCAGAACTTGCCATTCTATCCATAATTTGAAATTCTTATTAAAAGCTCTTTAAGCACTGCCCAATTATCTTAACTGGAATAAATCCAACTTCTGTATCATATTGTATCTAAATTTGTGATTCAATGGCCAAGTTGGTGTGTTTTCTCTCATGTCATCAAATTTCACGAGATAAATATAAACAAAATGGTACCTTGCAGAGGAAGTGGATCCTGTCCTGTTTGGACATATAGCAACTATGTATCTTACTCAAATTAATCAGTCTTTCTGGACTATTAAGCTACTCAATGATTCGTAGGTATAACTTCGATTCGCACAATGACCATGTGCTCACAAAAAATCCTTTAACATTTCGCGTTGTTTAGTTTCCACTTGTAAATGGCAAATAACGTTGGTAAATTAACTGGTAAAGATGAAGTGAAGTGTAACACAAATGAATCATGAATCTTTAATAGCATATTAGTCACCCTACCTGAGATATGCCTCGAAATCGGAACCGACATTACTTCCAGCTGGTGAATGAATTCTAATGCTGTTAATACTTTGAATGGAAAAGCAGAACGACCGTCTCCAACATTGTGTAAAGAAGTCTAATCCGCATGCTCTCATGTCCGTCGTAAAGATTATTCCTACTATTGAGTCTTGTTTATCAGTCTAGTCTCTCTTCTATTATCCTCTCGCTTTAACTGCCGGCGTGACTTCCACCAGTGACGTGCTCTTGAAAGCATTGGGCACAGTGTTGTCAATTTGGTCGCTCACATCTTCTGTATCGCAAAATCCAAAGATAGAATTGTAGCTCCCACTGTTCTTTTTTCTTTAATCAGCTACAATGTATATTTTTAAAAAGTGTTTCGTTATGATATGTTGTTAAACAGCTGAGAAGCTACTACAGATGCAATTTAAGAGCTTGGAGCAAAAAGGGGATTTCTCCAGTTTCTTAAACTTTTCAGAAAATAGATAAAACGCAATTTAACATTCATCATGTGGTATGTCATACTGCTTGCTGTTCTCCATAACGAGCCATACACAGCGCTTGGGTAAGGTGAAGATTCCCCTTCTTGCGCCAATGCAAAGAGCAATTTTTTAAGTGCATATTTCCATCGAAATATGCAAACTGGCAAAAAGTGGAGAAATCCCCTTCTTGCGCTAAGTCCTTTAATTGCAAACTTTAGTTATATTTATTCGGCGTGGCAACAGCGGGGATGTTTTCTATTGCGTTACGCTGTCAGCAGCCAATGACAGGAATTTGCCACCTACTATTTGTACTGCTTGTCCGTGATTGGACACCGGCTGGTATAGCGTAAGAACAATAGGAGTAAATCCATTTCATGTGTTTTATTTTTTATGAGCACCTTTGTATTATTTGCTGTTTTCTCATTCGGTATGATAGCCTAAGAAACTTAATTTCTAAAATTTTATTTGCCGTATCTTGCGAGTCAGTTGAAGCACATTGAAATGTATTTAACTTATAGCATATGGAGTATGTCTAACATGACTTTACATACAGCCTATCTCTAAAATCGCATATCGTGATTACTGCGTGTGAAGGTTGTGTATATTACTGCAGTTACTTGTGCTCATTCAGACACTTTATTATATGATCTAACAACCCATTTCATTGTTTCTTCTTTTATTTGCACACCTTCGCGGAAGTTCAGAAACAGAACGTCTGTAGAAAACTGAACGAGAGTGAGAAAGTTAAAACAGCAAAGAAATTGGGGGGAAAAGAAGAAATGGGAAAAGAAAGCGAGAAGGGGTTAGAACGGGTCAAACCTTAACAGCACCAGTGGGTGGTCTTCATGTTCGCACCCTTACCAGAGACTTCAGCAGTCCCGAAACAGTAATTGTTTCGACCGTAGTCCAGGATGTAAAGCTGAGATTGTTACGCTACGTGACCGTCCAGTCCCGCAGAGAAAAACTCTTGCCGATTACCATCTTTACGACCGGCTCATTACGTGGTTCGCTTTGTGCTCGGATGTCTCAGCTCAGTAGTTGCCTATCCAGCCTCCTCCTCACGTCCCTCATTGGGGCAGACTGCTACAATTCTTTTTGGCTGCCCTCTGGGACCGAGAAAGGAACAGAGAAGCAAACGAAGAACAAAAAATTCTGGAACAGATCTTGCTATTTCAATCGCAATCATGATTACGTTTCGATAGCCTTCTGGGATCTTTTGTTTGTAAGGGTAAGGAGATCAGCGTTTCTTTTATTTTTGTCTTGAGTTCAAACTTGAAACAAACATATCTAGCTGTGTTCTGAAGCTGAAAGAAAATCGTGGGTGATGTTGATAAATTTAGAATGTCTTTTTGTAGGCCAAACAGATTAATGTTAAAATAATTTTTCGAAAGACATCTAGTATTTATGCCGTATGTGTGCACTGAAAACACTGCACTGCAGAATATTATAAACTTACTGATGCGCTATTTAATTAAAGGTAAGATCCGGGTATTTTCTTAATGACATCGAAATACATTCATAGAGAGCAACGTCTGGAAGATTGACTATGTTTGGCTCTGAATTTGAAATCTTCATTATCACATTTAGAAGGCGGGTAGTGTAAACACTAGTAGGTAATTAGCATAGATAATTATCAAATGACCTCGTTTCGGACGTTAATCACAATTCAAATAAACTTGTAGATAAAGTGTTAACAAATTGTAGAACTCATTACTGTAGAGGTATTCTTCAATATGGAGAAAACATTGACATGGCGAGCCATAACGTAAACCTCTAACACAATGGTTCCCAAACTTTTCCCACTTGCATACGCCTTGGAACAGTAGTCTGTTGTCATAAACTGTTCGCTTCATTTCATTAAAATGTGGATAATTAATATACTGTTGTTGTTACCTCAAATTTTTATGTGTAACTGTAAATAAATAACCCAATAATGGAATTAAAAAGTAGTGTAATAATAAGGTGAAAAGACAGTGCAGTAAATTTACATTCAAAACTCAAAATATACATAATTAATTCGAGTAAATAGTCCTACATCACATATTACATAAACACTATATTCCGTAAATTAACGCTTACATTTGTTACTTTAATGTACTATGAATCGAAACACTTTAATATGTTTTGAATTGCACTTTTGACATGTCTTTTCCGCTGTTATTATTTTTTTTCCGCGTAGTACCCCTGATTGGCCACCCTTGGGGGTAAGCAAGCGTACCCCAGGTTGGGAATCACTGCTCTAACACAGAGCCGTGCAAGGCAGAGCTGAAACGGGTCAGCGGGTAAATCGGGCCATTCGGGTCAGGTTTTGGACCGGATCACCTGGTGTAGGCTTCGGACCCGGCCTTACGCGGCGGCCCGATTTAGACCTGGGAACGAAGCAGAGATTTGTCCTTTCTATTGTTTCCTTGCATTTGAACAGCGTTTCTTTCAGAAATGACCAGGACCGGAGATCTTACCCCCAGAGCACGAAAAATTACCAGTTAATGATATTTCCCAGACCGGGTCAATTGGGACAAGTTTCGTATCGGGTCTCCTACGTTCGGGTCAGGCAAGGTCACCAAAATTGATGCGGTTTCAGCTCTGATGCAAGGAAATGTATTCAAGGCTTATTTCGTACAAGAAGGAAGTAAAACAAAGCGTATGTCTGGACTCAAGCTTTACTTCGTGGACTCTTAATCCAGTGATAAATGAGAAGTTTCTTTAATATGTTATCCGTATAGTCTACTCTAGAGAAAGATTGCTAATTTGTAGTAAAAGAAAAACTTTGTATTTTAAGCCATTTTTGTAACTATAGGTGTCGGCCTGTCACGATACCGTTAGCTGTTGTTTTTTAAATCCACAAACGTCTATACCCCAACCAGAATTCGAGCCCAGAACCTTGGAGACTCTAGTATGACACCTCATACGTCATACCGCACGACTTCTGCTGTTGGCTGCTAATTTGTAGGATGGTTCCTTTAAGGATATAAAGCTGACTACTTTTTGGACTTCATCATTTTGGTTACACCTTTTGATTTATCTTTGCCAGTAACCAACAGAACTGTTTAGATTTGATCGATATCGCCTAAGATAAGATAAAATTAATTGTGTGGCTTACGCCCGTCCCATGTATCGCCTACGAACAAGTTTTAAGTGACAGAAGAAAAGAAAAGTGGTGTACTAAAGAGGCCAACAAAATGGTATATTTCCTGGTATTGTATTTGTTTGATTTTTTAACAATTTTGCGATCATGTCAAATTTAAACCCAATAATAAATGTCTTTAAATCTTTATTGTATTTTTGTATATTTTGGATAAATGATGCTATGATTGTTCTTTCTAAGTTTAATAATAAAAGGCCTATTATCCCCTTTTATATTTATTTGTATCGGAGAGAAGTGTACAAATATGTTAACAAAAAAATTCAATAACAAAAAGACATTTTCCACTTTTCTCTACTTTTGTGTTTCGAAAACAATATTGAAATAATTATATTAATTCTAAATCCATTAACTAAGATGTGTTTTCCTTATATTGTATTGTATTGAATGTTATGATTTTAATAATTTTGAATCTTATAATTAAAAAGTAATTTGTTTATATAGTTTCATTAAAAATCAAAGGCACCAACCCTTATATAGGAACCAAATTCCATGTTCCGAACGTGGTCCTGTGGAGAGGAATCCACCACCGTACTTACTTCGTTTGTTTTCGTGTTTCATTAAGGGTCGTCAATATCTGATGGTACGTGTTCTTTAGGTGCATTTAGTTTGCTTTTGCGTTTTATTCGGTTTTGTGTAGTAAGCAGAGGAAAAACAATAGACGCTTGACTCGCTGAAAGTGCTCAAACAAGGAATCGTCAAGGGATTGCCCCCGAATGGAATTCTCTTAGAAGTATCTTGTCCACATCTTTCCTCTCTTGCTCTCTCTCTCTCTCTTTTTCTCTTTGGTGCTGAACTGGATCAGAAGCCCAGTGCTCTGATCGAAGTTAGCAAGTCATCAACTCAGTGATTCCTCTGAACCCCTCGGCTCACTAAAAGGGACATGAGAAGTAGAAAAGGAGGTGGGGGGGGGAAGAGTTTGAAATGCAGAATCGGTGGAGTTGAGAGAGTTGAAACGGGACATGTTTCACTCAGCCATTAATTTTTGATCAAGAGCCGGTCTCGTAGTTGTGTGTGTCGTTGCTCCCGTCAAGCTGGATATTGTGTTGATGAGAGATCCTGCCTTTCGAGTAAGAACAAAAGCTGAGCCACACTCTCTTCCCCTGAATGCCGTCCCGGACGAAGGAATTGTAAAATTCAGGGTGGCTATTTTATTTATTCCCCACGCAAATAAAAAATCCAAGAGGCAGTAGGTATTTGTCTGCCGTGTCCGGAGCGGTCGTAATCAGCCTAGCTCACGCGCCAGTAACCTTTGCATGCACTCAACATGGCATAGGGAAGATGCTTCAATAACCTCGTCCGGTAGGTGGGGGAGGGAGGCGAAGGATAGGGTTCAACATTCCACCGTGTTAAAAGTAATTAGCTCCTCGCTCTCTTTTCCTTTCAGTCTAAAACTATCGTTCAGAAATTTCTACTTCTCTAAAGTGAAATAAAAGCACATAAATTTCTCTAGACGACTGTTATGTTACATCAAATCCCTAGATATTGTAAGAAAGTACATCAAAATATTTTCTTATTAATCTTGGACTCACTTGCTATTGTTCTTCAGTGCAGACATTGTTTTTGTTATTGTTGTGAGTTCAATATGTCTTTTTGTAAGGAATTCTCACTTGAGATTTCAAAGTTTAATATCAATCATTCTTTCCGTCTTTATTAACATGTGTATCTTAAAATCTGTAGTAGAGTATTTATGATATTAAAGAAAAGTTATGAGTTTATATGAAGAACAAGTGCATATAATAAATATACGCTCAACTAGCATTGCATTAGAATCTATCTAAAACCTAATAGAACCAACCACTCGGATGTACAAACGTCAGCACACGTCTTGTAATATTCGATGTCCTCCATAGACAACTGCGTTGCAGAAGATTTACAATTTGCGTTCTTCTGGTGGTGGATTTGCTGTTGCACAGTCCAATCCACAGATTGAAGTCTGGTCTGCTAATCACAGATTGCAGTCTGGTTTAGTGTAGAACCCAGCGTCATATTTTTCTAACCACCACAAGGTTACACATCTATAATGGCACACCGCATTGTTCTACTGAAACACTTCATTGTTATGCAAAGTAGATAGATTGGCTAATGGGATTGCGGTGGCCAGCTAGTTTTGCTTCATGTAGCTGAGTAGCGAGTACGTGGAGAGATCGTTGTACGATGACAAGGAGACCAAGAGAACTTCCTATGCCATTACACCATTTCACTCCTCTCGCTTGTCGAACACCAATGATGCATCCAGGACTCAGTGCTTCATGTTATTTATGCTGTGTGGGAACCATACAGGATGAAGCAGAAGTCACACGAACATCATCTGCGTGATGAAGGCTTTCTTATCGAAGGCTTTCTTATCGTAACATGTCTAATGCTAGTCATGTTTTTGTTACTGCCATCTTCATCGCTTCCTTTTAACAGAAATGGGAAATATTCGTAATAAATGGGAATTCCGATCCCTAACTAAGAAATATAAAAGTGATTAATACAGGGCGTAAGTCGTGCGAGTAACTGAGTTGATGTTGGGGCTCGGACAACGTATTGTCCCTCTGTAATATCTTGATTTAGTGCTTTCTTATGAATTTTGAATTTTATTTAAGGCCTTATGGCATCTTTGGCTGTGCAAGGGGGCACGGTGCGTCCAAAGAGGGGTTAGCGGTGGACATAAGCAAAAATACTGTTTACATTCTCTTTCACCTGTTATTTGGTACACATAACATTCATTTTCTCTTTATATTATCCCAATCTCTGTGCTGTTCATTTGCACCGTCGAGACAGTAGTAATAAAAAAACTGTAAAGACATCCTTTTCTTAAACAGTTCATACTAAAAAGTAAAAAAAAATGTTCATGCATGATAAAAATAAACTCATGGTGCGCGCAAATTGAAGAATTATTATCGCGCCGCCGCTTTAAAAAATCTAAAAAAAAAATCATGGTTATAGAACCACTAAAAATACATAACATATATTTTTTTCGAGTAAACTGTTGTCTTAGTTTTTTTTAAAATTCAATTTTCAAATTTTCTAACCTCTCCAAAAATTTGAATTTTGCACCAACATAAATGAAACAATTACCGTCTTCTAGAGCTTGAAAAATCTTCAATTTTTTAAAAAAAGAAGATCATCGTAGGTGCAAATCTGACCAGGATATCGCTAAATTACCAAAAAGCACACTTTAATTTAATTTGAGGTTAGGTTAGCATCTTTTGAGCTGAAATTTGGCGGAGAGCCATCGTTTCTGATGTTGAATATGGTAGTATTTTTTTTAATCACGATTCCTTCCAAGGCACTTTTCACCATCTTATCCTGCTAAGCCCTTTAAATTTGTAAATTTCTTCTTCTTAGAGAAACAACCAGAAACATTCATCTGTTACGGTGTAACGTTTTACCGATACACGGAGAAGCAGGTTGTTGATAAAGCTATATAGGATCTGCCACTGAAGAAAAACAAATGCATCCCCTTCTACAACATGTGCCCCATATAATATTTTGTAACCTGACTTAAATAATCCCCTGTGTTTTCAGCGTTAAAGACGAAGAGGTTAAAAAACTTGTGAGAAAAGCTTGTTTTTTAGATCAACATTTTTTCTCCCTCCAGACTGTTATCCTAGGTGGATAACATGTTGTTTTTTTTATATTGAAGTTACTTTAAGTTAGCCTTGACATTCCAAGCTGTATGGTGACCTCAGTAAATGATGCGATTCATAAATGTTTCTTTCTGTATTTACTGTAATTACCCTTGAATCATTATGTGTGTGTTTGCTGGGTCTGGTTTTCGTGTCATTAGAGATCAGACTTTTACTTCGTGAGAGATGGTATAGCATGTCTCGCACATTTTGTTTGTATATGGCCCGGAAGCCAGGAACTTTTATAATTTTATAGCCTCTTCACTGAACAATTACATGTATGAGAGTGCGTTGGGATAATGAATTATCTAGAAACTGATTAAGAAACCGAATCCCATGGTTTGATGGTTGTTTTCTTCATATATATATCCTGTTCTAAGCAATTTATATTCCGTGATGTATGTGCTAACATTTTCTTAACATATCACTGTTTGTTTTATTTTTAAAAAAAAAAACTTTCAAGTACTTTTTATTGTTTAAGTATTTCTGGAATCATCAGCTGGGGGACTTTCAATTGTTTCTGTAGCTCATTAAAAATTAAAAAAAAAAAAAAAAGACTTTTGTTTATTCCTCCACAGAAGTTGTACTTGTTGAGGAGCATTATCAATGCGGGGTAGAAATATAAAATGAAAAACAAATCCTATGGTTCCGTGAAGAGGCTTTAAATGAGAATTAAGTAGAAGGAGGTCAAAACAAGAGAGAGATAAAACAACCTACAGTATAGTATGTTCATATGAGTGTTTGTATACAAACAAAGGAAAGCATCATGTATAGTGATTTGCAGAAATTTTATTAATCGAGGGAAGATGCTGTTTTTTCCTCTTATTTCGCGAGAAGAGGCCCAATTGGGAGAATCTTCACTAACAGAATACTGGTGCTGCGTTTACTCAAGATTCTACGATAGAATTTCTCCTATAACCAAGAAATGCCTCTACAAGAATGGCTGCAAAGCGTTAACTATAAAATGTGTTAACGTAACTCATATAAAATATTTTGAGATATGTCTGAAATGTTTGCTTCTCTCATGTACGTACTTTCAGTAATGTTCTTCAATTGCACCAGAGGTTAAGGAGGACTTCCTTTGAAGTTTCGCCTCAAATGTAAAGTCCAGTATTTGGATATTCTTCCTTATATTAAACAACTCGCCACATGAAACGAGCTTTACATATGTTATCTTTATTATACATTGTTACTGTTTTTCACAAAAGACCCTCACCTGATTTTCTGTATTGTGTATGATTTAGTGGAACATTTTTGTAACACTTCATAATTTTTTGTTGTAAAGGTGATTGCTATCGCAAATTTAAAAAATAATGTATTTTGAAATTTTCTATAACACATGCAATAAAATATTTTATTTTAAAATACACTTTATTTAGAACTTACAACTTCAGGTGCCGTCTTCTTTGTAGTTCAGGGGAAATAAAAGTTTTCCAGGTAACTATTATACGCGTATTATTTTATTCCTGAATTAAACGAATAATTCAAATGTAATTTGGTGTATATATTGTGGAATATTAGGATTTTATTGGCCTCAAAAATAGTTTGTCTTGAACTCGGTGTGCACATGTATCAAACACATTATTTCTATGGATAACTTACAATATACCTAGCAGGATATATAATGGATGAATGAAACCTTTAATCTCAGAATAATGTTTCACCATTAGGCCTGCTAATTCCCAGAAATAAACCGTAGTGGACATATTAATTACTTAGTAATCGGGACTGAGGAGACGGGATAGGTTGAAACTCATGTTATCAAGCCATCCTTACTGAGAGTTTTCCAAAGGTATACTTAGTTTCACCAGGTGTATTTTAGGATGGTTGCTAAAGGCTCTATGTACCCTCGTCTCTTTCCCTGGAAGTTGAGTACGTCGAGGGACTTTATTCCATAAGGAGCAGATCAGTACATTTACGACTGTCCACCCGTGACAAACCAAGATATTGTGCAGGTGAGAGAAGTTTGGTAAGGCAGACAGAAAAAAAAATAAACGGAAAAGACACCGAGCGGCCGTAGCTCAGTTGGTAGAGCGTTGACTTAACCATCGGAAGGTCCTAAGGACGATCCCAGCGGCTACCGATCCTGACTGAGGTTTCTCTAGAGCTTTTCCTCAGTCATACCAGGCAAATGCTGGTATGGTATTTACTAATTTTGCCCTGACCGACTACCTTCCGACTATCATCTCCCCCACCCTATCCCGGCCTGAATTCATCCTTTCATGCAGTCTTTCAGCTGTAGCATAATCGTACAAAACTGGCATATTAATTCACTCCAACATGTAATTTTTGGGAAAGAAAACTCGTCTGATATTAATTCGATAAAAATAATGGTATTGTGAACTTCTAGCTTCCAATTTCCACTCTTAGATTTAACTAATAACGTTCTTCAATCAACCTCTCTTTTGTAATAACAAATGACTAGCCCAAACTTGTAGAATTATACTATTATTATTACTATTACCTCTTAGCTTTAACT
>JAGDQP010046561.1:0-10854 GCA_022664845.1 Lepisma saccharinum
AATGATTTTGAAGATATATTTGATGATGACGATCTGCAGTAATTGTAATGGTGGCCTTCCGAATTTGTAACAAGCATGTTTCCATTTCTAATCTTTTCTAACTGCTAATTTTTTTAAATCCTTCTCTGATTTGTTAAGGCTTCGGGAGCCTTCTGAAAATTACCGGAAATTAATGCCTCTATATTGTTAATTTCAATTGTTGTAAATTTGGATTTTTGATTCTAGTAACAAATAAAGCTAATAATTTAATTTAAATTGTATTTAATTGTTGTTCCAAGATTTATACGATTTAACGATTGTTCTTTACCTACATCATAGCAACATTAATTGAACGAATTCCCTTGATAGTCAATAGGAACAGAAGATATAAAAATGAATCAAATGAACACTGTGTATTGAATGAAATGAGCTGTGTATTGAATCAAATGAATCGTGTACGCGTTAAATTATATTATTTCCCTTCAAAATAAAAATGGATATTATGACAATACGGCCTTATATCTATCTTGAATAAAGAAAAACACATTGTTTTTTTGACAAGGCTGATATACTTTAATGACAAAAAGAAACTGGTTCCTTTTTGTTATTAAAATATATCAGACTTGTCAGAAAGCTGTGTGTTTCTTTATAATAAAGATATGCAAGGTATAAGATCTTTTATTGAATAGATAATTCTAATTAGTTAACTCACATAATTAAAATATCGATGTTTGATGAAAGTACTCTTCAATATATTTTGCACGACCAGCTTTTGGGGACACAACTAGACGGTAACTGTTCTAGTTTGGGAAGTACATATATACTTATTAGATAATGTTACGAAGTTTATATACATAGGAAGTGAGGTGCAATGCACAATGATAGTGTAAATGTTGAAACAAGATTGGTTTACAAATCCTTACTGAAAGGTTACAAAAAATTACGTAATATAAATAAAAGAAATAAAGAAAAGAACAAAGGTAAAGCTGGAAAAGGTTTTAAATATGCAGATACGTCTGACAGGTTGGAACAAATTTTATCAACGCTTCAGAATTTCGAGGATGGGGTGATCAGTAAATTGGAACAGGTGAACAAAAGATGTGAATTCAGTGAAAATAGTGTAAAGCAGCATGTACATGGTCTACTAAAAACTATTAATCACTTGGATAAAACGATCGAGGAAGGTTTGTGTGAGATGAAGAAGGAACTAAAGCTTTCTCAAGCTTTCTAAAATAAGGTCCTTGAGAACTGAGATATTAAAACAAAATGAGAAGATTGGTAAACTGAGCGAGTGTATCAAGATATTGAGCAATAGTTTCGACAATATTACCCATTAACGTTCTAGTAAGAATAACATTGCATAAAGAAATGTGATACAAGTGCAAGGTCAGATAAAGGATGCGATGAGAGATAATCGATGGATTGATGAACAGGATGTTATTAGAAGAGAAATATGTTCTGATAAATCTCAGTATGGTTATTTTGATGGACATCAGGACGACGAATCTTCTAAAATGCCTGATAAGGACAGTGAATATTCAGTTAATGTTAAACACGGAGACTGGGAGATTGATTTTGTGCAGAAGTTAATGAAAGAAATGTCAACGCATAGTAAAAGGGATCCTAAAGCTAAATATTTCTTGAGGTACTCAAGTGGAATGGTGACATTTCACAAGAGAGTCCTACCAGATATCTAGATGAATTGTCAACCTACATTGGATGCATGGACCTAACTGAAGAAAAGAGGCTCAATTTGTCAAATCGTGTTATGATTGGGTTTGGTGTTAACTACAGCACCGCAAAATGAGAAATTTCGAGAATTTTTGTATACAATTCGTAAAGACGTGAAAGGGAAGAGAAGATAAAGGATAAGAAGAAACAATTGGAAAAGAAACGGATTGACTGGAATAATGTAAACAGTTACGAGGGACATGTATATGAATTGATTGACAAGTTTAAGAATATTGATGGTGATATGAACGATGAAGAATTAGTAAAAACTGACGAATATAATGCCTTATAGAATGAAAATAAATTTGATTATTAAAGGCAATTATACTATTGATGGTATGTTGCATTATGTTAGATGATTGGACTACGTTAGAAAGGACCAAGAGACAATATGTTGTAGAAGAGTTGAGGATATTAATATGAAGGGACGATTTATAAACAGAGAACGTAGTAAATACACAGATAAGACATACGGAGCAAATAGGAAGCATCCTGATAAAACCCAGGGTTAAAGAGAATTCAATGATAGAAGAATTTATGGAAATCAAAGAAGCAATACTATTTCCGGAAGTGAAATTGAACGTCCAAAAAATCCTGGCAATGCGAATAATAAATATTTGTGTGTAGTGACTGATAGTAATGCAGATAATGAGAACGACCGGCATAGAATGATAGTGGGATATGATACAAGTATTGAAGAACAAGTCAAAGATAATGATGATAAAACATAGGAATTGTACAGTTTCGAATGCGTGAGTTCAAATTCAAATATATGATGGGTAAATGTGATCGAGGTACAAATAGCCGATGTTAAAACAACTGCACGGATATACACCGGAGCATCTTCTTCTAATTTACAGAAGGACTTTTTTTTAAGGTTATTAATACAAAAATATCGGACATAAAATGATATTTGAAAAAATTATATTCATGCATATAATTTTTAAATACGAGAGGGCATGTGAAACTGTCTGGCAAGACGTCACAGCTCAACTATAATTGTAATTTATGTGTAATTGTGTCCGAGAAATATTAATTTGTTTTACATTTTTCAAATGTTGTAGAATACTTACTGTTTTGAGTGCCTAGGGTACATGGATAACATAAACACTGCCCGGCCATAAACTGAGCTAGTGAATTTCAAAGACAGCATCTGAAAGCCAACAGGTCCGTCTTCAAAGTGTTTGTAATTATATTTCAGTCACAATTTTGAAAAGTTACTGTTGTAATCTGCACAGAAACTGATTGAACCCAATCATAATGTAAAAGGGCGGAAAAATCAATTCTAATAAATAAAAGAAAAGAACCCTGGAAAGCTTGTTTTGTTGCTGTGTCGATGGATGCTTATTTGTATACTGTCTAGGAAAAGTTGCCTAGATATACAGAATTGAAAACTTGTTTTTAACTTCTTCGGTCACAACTTATAGATGGACACAATTGGATCAGTGATTGCAGAAAGGATTTAAGCCCACATTTTTTTGTTCATAAAATTTGAGTTAAGATTATTTTTCTAATCTTTGAGGATATATACGTATGTCAACAGAGAAAGTACTCACAGTCTCAACACTTTGAATATGTAAAATGCTACTTTCTTTCTTGCAATAACATAGGAAACACTAACAACTTTTTTCAGTTTCCTCGTAAACAGGTTTTATGGAATTATGTCCTTACTGCAATCATTGATTCAATTGTACTTTATTGCTGCAGTGAAAAAAAAACTTATTCCTGGCTCGTGAACTATCAATGTAATAGAGAAACGAGCAGTAAGAGTGACACCACTGAAGAAAGGAAATAATAAGATATTGTATGTCGTGCTTATAAAATATGTAACACAATAGGGAGCAGCATATCTCATAATTTATAATCCTTACACTCTTGTTTCACTTGTAGAACTTTATCACAAATTTCGTCATTAGATCATAGATATATTTGTAATAAAAACATAAATAATCTGTAAAATTTACTTTTTTTTCCATAGGTTTTCCACACTTTAGTTCTTACGTCGCTAGCAATTCTTGTGGGAAATGTAGACGTTCTCTTCCCTTCTGAGTTGAATAAAGTAGATGAAATTTTCGATCCCAAGTCAACATTTGATGATCAAGAGAAGCTGGTTCTATGTTCAAGAGGTAATTTAAATTCTCCTTTTCTTACATTTGTCTTCGTCTTGCTAGTTAAAGCCACGTTTTACAGTAAAAGAGTACACGTAGCATTTAGAATAATAATACTATAAGGAGGTCTAATAGAGGTTGAAATTAACAATGGAAATTAAAAATAATAATGGAGGTTAAAAATAATTACAACCTACTTCACATCCCTTTCAAAATCCTTCACTTTCCTATATATATTACTCCAACTACATAAGATCTATTGTTGAAAGCTACATCTGGATCTTCGATTGATATGAGACACATATTTAGGTAGGTTTAAAACGAGGCCAAACTGAACGAACATATTGAGTCTTTTCCTGAAAGATTTTGACTCTACTCCCCCGTTTTCCTTATCGCTCCTTCTACAGATTAACTGTTTGTTTCCTGCAAATTTTGCTTGATTTTACCAAACAATTCGAAATCCAGTGCATGTAGTAGCTCCTTCATTGCTAAAATAACTAATTCTATGGCTTACGGAACTCACAAGTTCATCGCCACAGTAACAAACGTTCGCTATTGAATTTTATACTGGGTAAGATAAGGCCAATTTTCATCATGAATATGTACCCCTCAATTATCCCTTCTAATATTGTCCTACCAACGACGTCTCGGTCTTCTCCGCCCCCTCCCATCCGAGCTACGACCCATCTTAACTGTCGTGATATCATTGTTCTTATAATGTCGGGTGAATTATATAGTGAGTGGAGTTCTTGATTACGTAGTCTCCTCCATTTTCTGGCTAATTCAGCCAGTATATTTATCTTAAAACCTGATTTTCAAACACACGCAATTTATGTTCATTTGCGAGGGTCGTACTCCAAATTTCGCAACCATAAAATATTACCGGCAGAATAACCATTCTGTATATTTTTAATTTCAGCTTCCTTGGTATTAATGACGGCGTTAGGAGTTTCTGGACTGAATAGAAACATGGGCTTTTCGATGTAATTTTTCTTTCTATTTATTTACTTTTTATTTCTTTCGTGATCTTGTTCTTGCTTGTTAATATGTTCCCAAACCTTAAATTTATTTACTTTCTCTATAAACTCATTCTTTATTAAAATGTCTCAATTTTCTTCATCCTCTGTTTTTCGGCTTATCATGAATTTTGTTTACATTCACCTGTAGACCTATCTCATCGCAAGCTTCTACTAAAACACCGTTGTTACTTTTTAGTGCATTTATATCGTCCTGTATTAAATCAAAATCATACGCATAGACGAAGAATTGGTTCAAGTCATTCAATGTTAGTCTCTTTTTGTCCTTTTTTATTTTTAGAAACGTAAATTTAAACAAAAGTGGGGACAAAGCATCACCTACTTTCAATCCGCTGCGAATCTCGAAACTATTAGACACATTATTACCAATATGTATTCTGCTTATGGGGTCGCTGAGACACATTCTTACAAGCTGAACAAGGTTTTTTTTTTGGGGGGGGGGGGAATTCCAAATTGTACCAGGATATTTCATAGTTTTCCCGTTTTGATAGAATATTATACTTTCTTAAAATCTATGAACATCTGGTGAACCGTCCCATTGTATTCCCATTTTTTCTTTAAGATCTGTCTGAAGGCGAAAATCTGGTCCAACGTAGATCTTTTTTTTCTAAAGCCATATTGGTTATCTTCAATTATTTCATCTATCTACGTACACGCTGAGGCGTGTTATTAGGATATTAGTCAACACTTCGTTACATGTTGGAAGTAAAGAGTTCCCGCGGTAATTATCACAGCCTATTTAATAAACCGTAACTATTACTGTGGTTTTCGATTCCATTGGAAACTCCTCCTTTCTCCACATAACACTTATCAATTTACGTAGTTTCTTGATTAGTGCCGTTCCTCCCGCTTCACTTAATTCAGATGAGATGTTAAATTCTTCTGATCCGTTGGTACAATGTTTATGTTATTTTGAAGTTTTCCTTTTGATCTACAGTGTGAAATTTAAAGACAAATTTCAAATTAAAAATAAATTCTGATGTTATCAGTGATACCAACCAATTTTGAAAAAAAAAATGTTTCTGACATTATTTAATATCGTTGGATATTACGCACCAAATTTGGCATTTACGTACTGGGATAGGTCACTAAGGTACCCAATGCACCGCAAGCACAAATGTTATCTGTGCTGATATCAATTTTCAAATAAACCATATTTTGATTACTTCTATAGCGTTGGGCATATATAAATGAGTGAATGGAATTGGAGTTGAATGACATACAGTAGGATATCAACAAAGTATATTCAGTTACTAAGACATTAAATATTTTTGTACACTGTGTAAGGTGTTATACGTTGTGCTCCTGAAATAATGGCGCAAGCTCCGGGAGGATATTATTTACATCAAAATAAGTATAAATTTTCTTTGAAGAAATGTCGAAACATGTGTGGTTTCGGAGTGCTGTAGGCGTTCAGGAACCACATCCCTAACTTCGCACCATTTTTTCAAGCACACATTGTATATATCCTTAAGCATATTTTCTCTTCTCGTAAGATACCAATTATAGTTTTGAAAGCAAAACTGCCATTATGTGACTTAGCACCATCTGTCATTGTCCCTTCAAATACGGGACACTTGTACACCAGGTACTAGCTTTTAAAAAGTATTCTTATTTCTCGTAATATATTCTTTTTCCAGTTCTGTCAGCTGGCTGCATACTTGGCATCGTGTCAAATGCTATATCTATCGCTGCAAGTGTACTTCTCATCTATGCTGTTTGCAAGGTAACCTAGCGTAAGAATAGTTGCGAGAAAATTTATTAAAATTTAGTAGCATCACAAAAGAAAACAACAAAGAATTAGGTTAAGTTAGTATTAATGAATTAATATCCTTTTTTTTTAAATTCTACATAGATTAGGATAACGTGATATAGCGTTTATGGACATATCCATTTGCAACAAGGAATTGCCATACTTGGAAACCCTTGAAGCTGAATTCAAAAACTGCCATCCTCATCTAAAAAAGAAATCACCAGAGATCGGCAAACCACAGCTAAAGAGTCGTATCTAACACTGCTTGCATAATTATCTGTGAACCTTTCTCTCAAAGACAAGATATTTTCAGTTCCGATTCATGTATTCGCAACAAAACCAGATAATACCATCAGGTAAGGTGTTGTATTAAAATTATTTTAATGTTTTAACATTTGTCCAACGTTACAACTACATTAGCTTTTTGAAAGTGGAGACACCACTAGAAATTTGTATTGCATTAGTATTAATACATACTATATAATTTATTTTCGCTAAATGGCCTACACATCTATAGTACAGCTATTTTGATGTGAATTTGTGATATTGCAACATTATTTCATGGATGAAACTTAATATATTGAAACTATTCTGTTCTACTTGTTAGGGACAGTTTCTAAACATCATTCTTGTCATTCGAGCCCTAAAATTTTACAGTCAATTGTAGCCAACATTATTCATCCAGCTGTACCCCGTACCATGAGAAAGCTTTCTATTGACTTCAGATCTGTATCTCTTTTTGTAGCACTGCTGGTTTGAAAAAAATATTTTACATTTGCTTTCCAAGAAACTGTACAAAATCTGGAAAATTAGATACAAAGTATTATATCAATACAGAAGTAAAAATAAGGAAACCAAGCAATGATGGTTTTATACAAAACTAAAGCTCTCGTATAGTATAAAATGTTCCTTTAAGAACTATCCAAAAATACACTCTACAATAGGAATGACATATTTTCTCATAAAACAGTTTATTTAATCCTTAAGACCAGTTTTAGCCCTTCAAAAAAACGTTGTTTTCTATTGAAAGTGAATGCAAGAAATTAGTGGCAAAGCACATGTGCTTCTCTTGAATATATTTTTTTAAATTATTTTTTTTCTTTGCGCTGGAAGCTAAACGACACATCGGAGGAAAGAGTGGGTGTGATTTTCGGACTACTCGTTGTTTAGTACAATTAATGGGATACCCTAACCTTCCGTTTTTTAGATGCGACAGACTAGTTCTTTGCATATTGAATTGTTTCAGTCTCAAGAACGAACATAGC
Source organism: Lepisma saccharinum (assembly GCA_022664845.1). Taxonomy (NCBI): domain Eukaryota; kingdom Metazoa; phylum Arthropoda; class Insecta; order Zygentoma; family Lepismatidae; genus Lepisma; species Lepisma saccharinum. Next base: position 7,874 of record JAGDQP010046561.1, read on the forward strand.
AAACGCTAGCCAAAATATAAAGAACCTTTAAGTTTCAGAGTCACAAGATTATAAACAACATAACACATCAACATCGTGAAACTGAAATAAGTTTCTTTCTCCTGCTTTCATTTAGACCAGGGGTCTCCAACCTACGGCCTGCGCAGATATTTTGACTGGTCCAGAAATTACAATAACTATATTCACCATTGCATCTAAAACAAAACAAAAAAAAAATATATTTAAACACAAGAAGTAATTTTGTCCCTCAATAATATTATACAAACAAATATTCACCATCACTAATTTTCTTGTTGCTGATACAACTTTCAAATAATTACTATATGAAATGCTTAGTCAATTTGACCTGCTAACAAGAAAGGTTAAAGGCTCCTCACTTAGACAATAGAATCAAGTCTTACCATGGAGAAAGCTAAGCGAATGAAAATGACCTGCCACATATAGAGTCCAAGTCATAGTGTTTTCTGATATTTTGCCTTTTTTACTTTTTCTATAGAGTAGTTTGGGAGCCGATATTCACCTGGGCAAATATCAAAAGAAGAGTTAAGCATAGAGGTTTGTACGCAAATGCAATGTTACCGACATAAATACAAACTTCTACACTAGATTTTAGTTTCAGTGTTTTTTTTATTGTTATTATATATCATATTGGAATTCATGTTTCTGGATTCTAAATTAACACCAAAGATTACTTTCTCTATATGTACCATCTATTATTGATACGATGACTATCAATATGTTCATTTCAAGAACTTTCACACATAACACCACTTTTACTTATATTGGGTTCTCCTATATTTATTCTCTCTTTTTCATTATAGAACAATAATAGTTGTTCTATAATCAAAGATTTCCTCCATAAGTCATATCTTAAAATAGTACACTTTACATTCTATATTCAAATAACAACCAATTTTAAAAAGAAACTAAAAAACAAAAGCATCAAGAAAACAATAAGAGTATATAGTTCAATACTTGATATTTTGACCAAGTTTCTGAATTACTACTAAGGCACATTTCTTATTTTATTTTATAGTTTTCCTACTATCATTCTCCATCCTTTCAAACCACAAGGAATGAAACAGCGTATAGTTCATATCTGTCTGACTCGTAGTTATTAAAATCTAACGATGATACAGACGGACAAACATAATAAACTGTATAACTTCCCTGTACTTATACGGGGGCGCTAATCACAAATCTGCCATACTTGGAATAGTATTTACAAAACTCAAAATATAACATTTACAAATACAGAATATTCGTTACAGCTTTTAAAATAATTTTAAATATATTTTTCATATGGATAGGAAATATATCGATCCTGATTAGCTATTGCATTACATATTGGAGATGTTTTCCATTTATAGGTGGTCTGTAAGAACGTCATTTAATGGTTTTTACAGTTTTGGAGTGCGTTCATGTATTTGTCTTATCATTGTACCATTAGTCTGATTATTTATTATATTTTCGAAAGAAATACCATTCCCCTTATCATCCTTCTTTGATGGATATTCAAAACGTAATAATCGATAAACACTGAACAAACTTCTAAAACTTATCCAATACATTCTTCTACATAACATGGATATTATTTGAGCAAAATATCATTTTATAACTAGTGGGGTCTGATGGTTAAACAACATAAAGTTCCTGGGAAAGGCGCATTTTTTATTAATAAAATTGAATTTTTACATAAGAAAATTAATTCTTACCTCCAAAATGGTTACAGATAAAGTCTTTCAGATTACACTGCAACATTATCATTATATTGGTACTTTTCAAACGAAATTTGGATTTAATAGCTTAAGCCATTCGGGAGAAATCAGAGTTTATTTTGAATAATACTATAAAAATTAGAATCCGGAAATACCCATTTTTGGGGCATAAAATGTTTCTTTTAAACATCAGCCCCCATTAGTTACAAAATGATTTTTAAATATGTTCTTCTACATTACATGAAGGTTATTTGAGCGAAGTATCGTTTTGTAACTAGTGGGGACAAGGTTAAACAACATAAAGTTCCCTAGAAAAGGTGCATTTTGTATAAGTAAAATTCAATGTTAACATAAGAAAATAATTTTTTAACTCCAAAACGGTTAAAGATACAGTCTTTTGGTGTACACTGTAACATTATCATTATATTAGTACTTTTCAAAAGAAATTTGGATTTAATAGCTCAAGCCATTATGGATATATATCTGAGTTTATTTTGAACAATACTATAAAAATTAGGATTCAAAAGTACCCATCTTTAGAGTGTAAAATGTATCTTTTAACCATCAGCCCCCATCACTTACAAAATTACTTTTGAATACGTTCTTCTACATTACATGAAGATAATTTGAGTGAAATATCGTTTTGGAACTACTTGGGACTGATGTGGATGATCATGTGGTTGACAGGTATAAACATAATAATAAACATAATAATCTACTGAGATTCCTAAGACTCAGATACCAAAATTTATTGATTACTAAACTATAATATTACTGGACGGTTTCTGTAATGTGTTTTAAAAAAATGCCTAGAATTTTTACTCGCTCTGCTATCGGTATATCGATATTTTCAGGGAAGCCAATTTTATTATTTGATACTAATATTTTAGATTTTCGGTAATTTAATATCAAACCTGATGCCTGTTCACAAATCACAATACATTGTATCATTTGCTCATAGTCTTCTTTAGAAGAATGACACCGTTACATCATCCGCAAACCCACATACCCGTAATGATGCTTCTGTAATATTTAAACCAGTTAACTGTTGATTCAAATAAAAAAAAATGTGCTAGTGCCAAAACAGTTTTAAACTCATGAGGTAACCATGTTCTAGTCCAGTGATTGTCGTAATGGGTATCGTTATATGTCCGTTAATATTTAATTTCGTAACATCGTCTATATACAAATACGCTATTTATAAATTTCTTTCCAAACCTAATTCACTGTAGTATTATCCACAAATATTAGTGGTTAATATTT
>JAGDQP010046562.1:0-15261 GCA_022664845.1 Lepisma saccharinum
TTCAAATAAACAAATGTTTCAATACAGTTTTATGATTTGTAACTTTTCAACTACCAATTTTAATAATTAGCACTACGTAATTCCTTCGCTACTTTCAGCTAACGCATTCTCCGCGCTTCGAAACGCACTTTTAATTAAGGCAGCCACCATACTTCGGCTTTTATCTGCCTCTTCAAATATTCAAACCGCACATTATACAGAAAACAAAAAGAGCACTATAACATCGAAGGTGGTGGAAAAAATGGAAAATATATTATACGTAAAACACGAGTTTCCAGGATATAGAGGCTATACATTTCATTGAGTTCTCTTAAAGCTATTTGTTTTTATTTACAGAAACAATCTGTGCTAAATAACTGTCAAAAAAACTAAGTAATGTGTGCTAAAGATTCCCCAGGAATTACTATTCATTCAGCGGGGAAAGAAGCGTCATCTATGGCCCGAATTTATAACCTATGTTGAAACAGCAGAATTAATAAATTTTCAAGAAATGGAGGTAAGATAAAATGTACCCTGTAGGGTTGGATTTTTTCATCTAGACGCCCCAGACCCATCCATTCCAGGGCCCGCCTCTCCCTTTCTAGTCCTCCTCACCCCGTCCGTCCTTTTCCCCTTTCCAGCTTCACATTATGTCAGATTATGCTTCCCCGTCCTCTCACCATTTAATAATAATAATAACGAGATAATAATTATTTAACTCTGCTAATATGGTTGGTTATTTATGTAGGAAAAAAAGGAATGTAGGTTTTACAGAATTGAATATTACAGTGTACCTATCAGTTGGTATATAGGTTCTATCAATACGTCGCTCCTTGAAAATAGCAACTTCAAAGTAACGAAATCCCCAGGAATGGAAAAAAGCGACACTACAAACTCATTCGCTACTTTGAATACGTGGGTAGCTCTTTTAATGTTAAACACAATCTCCGGAAATATTTATCTTCCGAGGACATATGGTCAAGCTATGGAGAAAATAAGGCTTGTTTCTTTGTCATAAAAGACAGCTTTGTATACTTTTTTGAAATTTATAAGATCTTTTAGACATTCTTGCATCAAACTGCGATAGGGTATGCGAGGGTGTTCTGGATTTGCATATTGTGGACCTGAAAAGAAAGGTTAGAAAAATACATTAGTTTTCATCATATACAAAAACTGGCGTAAATTACGCCTTTCTGCATATAGAAGGATTCAACACAAAGGACCTGTTGCCCATTGGCAGAGGTATAGATGACTGCCACATCCTATATTTATCATTGATTAAATATTATTATTCGCATTTACAAAGGCAAAAATAGGAACAAATAATATTCCTAATATAAGCACTCATGTTTGTTTTACTATTTTCAATGTAAATTAACCTAATTTTAAATTACCTGAGATTAGTTATGCACGAGAGTCGACCTTCAAAGTCCTTAATGTTTTCTGCTACATATTTTTTGTTTCGCGTTTTAGATAACGATTTCTAATTATTTCTTGTAAAGTACGTCCCTATGCCCAGGCTTAGTGACAAATCCGGCCTTAGTCACCTGAACGAAAACTGTCATTTTAAACATAAACCCTCCGTATTACATTCCCACAGTGACTTTGTTCCCTAATGAAAACAAATGGGGCCACGGTGGCTCAGTTGGTATAGCGCTCACCTCTGGTGCTTGGGGTCATCGGATCGATCCCTGCTCATGCCATATGGGCTTTATGGTGGACAAATACGGTGTGCTTGGGTTTTCTCGGGATAATTCCGTTTCCTCCCACTTTCTTCATTCCACGAATTCATCCCATCGTCATCCATACGGCCTGAGCCATAGTTGCCTAAAGGCCTTAAAATAAATTCAAATTAATGAAAATAAATGTCATTACCTTTAAAATATTTAAACACAGAACACACTGCATGATCATCAGATTGACATCAGTGAGTTCATTCTGTAACATTTAAAATGGAAAAATATCTTGAAGAATATTACGGGTGTTTAAAAAACGTTCGACCTCTGTTACCCCTATAGTAGCTTTGACAAGTGTGCGAGGAATAGTTCTTACGGTGGTAAAGCATTCCCTTGGTCAAATTCTTAAACGCTTTGCTCTTGATAGCTTTGCTAAAATTTAATATTATCTTTGCATAGTAGCTCTTAGTAATTGTTATTCTTAAGACAATCCATCCTCAACCTCCTTTGGCACCTCAGAAAACATTTGCGATAACTTTAGAAGATTATGGTATAACACGAAACTTCTTGCTCACAAGATAAGAAGCATGTTACCACGTCATACTTCGTTGTCTATTTTTAGGATGGCAAGGTTAGACTCACTTGTCATCAGTGATTAATTGCTTGCAAAATGATATTCCAGGATCCTGCTGTAATATTTTAAAAGTGACCTTCAAGTCATTACACGGTTGACGCTCTCACCCTATGTTACTATTCTGGAGATTCATTGTCAGATAATCTTTTCACCGCCATGTGTTCTGTCAAGGTTCATTATGTGCTGTCAAATGAAATAACAGTATTATTTATTCCACTTTGGCAACTGCTGCCCCATTCTTGTTGTGGACAATCTAACATGGAACACTCGCCAGGTGTCAGAGCCCGATTCAGATGAAAATTCGTATGTAGGTACAGTGCCTAGGTAAACCCTCACAACCAAAATTATAGGTGCTGTCGTCAACAAATAGCGACAGAGAACCCGATAAAGATAAAACGTAGAGAGGAAGTAAATCGAATACAGAGTACGGAAACGTCTCTTCTCTTCTAAACTGTAATATATATTGAAAGACTATTAATGGATACTGAACAGGAGCTGATACATGCTGGAGGGTATGACGACAATGACCGCCAATTTGAAAACAGCCATACTGACTATGCTTCAAAATTTTAAGTAGAAAGTGGGCCATGTGACATATCAATCCGTGCTGGAATGTTCAAAGAAACACAATGATGAAATCAATGTTTCCTGTATGTCAAAATGACACGTTTAATTGACCTGGAAAATGTGCGAGTCGAATGATGAAAAAGAAATTTGTTGAAACAGTTGAAGGAATGAAAACCGAACGGCTACAGAAGAGGTGCCGTTATGTTGAAAAATATGATCCTCATTGTCTAAGATAATTTGCACTGTGAAGTTTTAAAGACATTAACGGAAGATGAAGTCCCAAATTTAAGAAAGCGTAAATTCTCTGACACCTGGCGAATGTTCCTTGTAAGCGGAAACATCTTCACATGAAGCTTTCGAGCGGAGAAATTCCATCGCCCATTAGAAATTATGTTATGACCTATGCCATGCACCCTAAATATTGGTCAGGAATTACTGTAAATGTCGTTTCTTAAATTAATTCATGTTTTTTTACATCTTTGACTCAGGTCGACAAAATGTCCTAAGGTTTAAACATAATTATTTAACGGCGGTCCGGATTTCTTTCTCCACCTCGTTTGAAAATTGGACTCACGCCCTTTATAGTCTAGAAATTTTCAAACAGAAAAACCACGCACTAAATATGAGCTAAGATTAATATACAATTTCTAAATGATTTCATCGTATCCAATGAAATAGATTCTAAAGTTTGAAAATTTAGCAATATTACATAATTTTATACTCTATTAAATCTTTCCTTTAAAACTGCCAATGACATGATCAAAATTTCGAGAAATACTCTGAAATTACTTTTAGAAACTTTCCAGGAATCTTGGCTGTAAATGACGGTTAGAGTACATTACTTCTTCAAGTGTTGTGAGTGTAGACTACCACATCATGTACATGCATATCACAGTTTCTCCTAATTTGCTTACACAATCAACGCTAAATTTTCTGGACATGACCCAGACATATAAGACGCTCCGTAACTTTTCACTTTAGGGTCACAATTGATGCAGTGTTGCCAGCTCACCATGGAGTTACAGGGTCTTCTAAAACATCATAATTAATAGTATTCTGCTTAGTGATGATCTGATGGTGGTTTGCAATAACCTCCCATTCTATAAAAATATGCTAAACAAGTGATCTGCAGTTCGCAATGGGTCCGAATAATTTTTGTAACAGGTGGGAATCAACATGAGACACCTTGTTTACAAAGGAACAAATTAGTCCTTGTTCACAAAGATCACCTCATGAAAATAATGTTTGCAAATTTTCACTGTAAATTTTTCTGGAGAAAGAAAAAATATACACTTTAAACCTCCAGATACAAATTTAATTTTCTTGAAACTCGACACTAAAATTTGAAATATTGCTGCATTTTAATTTAAAATTATAGTTAAAATATCCTAACAAAATCGTACTGCACTAAATACCTTTTCTTGACTAAATGGATAATATTAGAGACTCTATATCTTTACGTTCCTACATGAAGAATCTAAAATGCTTATCGAGACAAAGGTTACAATCTTCACCGCAAAATAGGTAGTCTTGAAAATGATATATCAATTTTCTTCAACTTAAAGCATTCCTTTACTTGTGCGTTCTGCTCCTTTAATGTAAGTTTTCTACAATGAAGATCGGTAACTCCTTTTAAAGTAGCATTTGATTTTATTCAATTGATATTAGGTCAGTTTATTATGTCGAGCTGCCGTAACTTAGTTTGGGGAGAGTTGCCTTCGCAATCAGAAAATCATGGAAACGAATTCAGCAGACGTCAATACTGACTGAAGATTTTCCGGGATTTTCCGAAGTCTGGCCAACCAAATCCAGGAATTGTGTATACAAACGAGGTCCTGCTCTTGGAACATCCTCTTTTACACCCCAAATTTTCCTGCTTGTGCGGGAACGCGAGGTGATGATTCAGAGTGTGCCATTACAATATCTTGCTGACATTTGTCCTTGGTATCTCTGTGGGCAAGAAGGATTTTTGAGAATGTATGAAGATATTTCGAAACTTGATAGCTGCATTATAGAGATGTTCTCGGGATATCAGCCAGGTGAAGTCCGACGATAGAGCCGACGTTTCAAGAACAGACATTGTTCTCATCTTCATTGACTTCACCTGGCTGATATCCCGAGAACATCTCTATAATATCCTTATGTTGCGAAATTAACAACTGCATTTTTAGTGTTTATAGAAATATTATTCCAACCATCACACTGTACTTTCATTCCGCAAATAACTCAGTAGCACCAGCAAAACTCGCATATACAAAATAAAAACTTTACTCACACGCATTTACGCACAGAAAATTCATACCCATAAACCGTCGGTTGATTTTTATCTCAAATTGTGAAATAATAATGATCTCTCTTTCTTTCTTTGCGAGAGTCTGGATGAGAACGCTGCAGACACCCCAGCATGGAAAATTGACTGCCAGATCCAATGATACCAGCTTAGTACCTACCCAGGAGTATAGCGATAGCACCATATTGCAAAATAAATAGAAGTAATGCTACGTGCTTATCAGGAATATACAAATGAGTGTCGACCATTACCTTACTAACGGTAATATTAAGACTCTTCAGACGCAAATGGAAACAGAAGATTTTATTTATATTATCATCTTTCTTCTGTCGTGTACTCTCAACTCAATACTTCTGTTACACTTCGAAATGTATCTGTACCAACAGATCTCTCTCGATATATTTGTAAATTATAAAGCTTATTAAACATTTTATCCACCAATATATTATTTTCCTTTATGTTCCTGACGTCATCAAATTACAACTGGGAAGAAACAATCTGATTAGTTAATAACAATCCCAATATCCTAAGCAAACTGGATGTTGTCAAGAAAGTAATATAGCTTTTGAGGCGATTCAGAACATTTTAAAATTGATTTTCAACTTTATCATGATCATCGTACCATGAAAGTGCCCTCAGAGGGTACGCAACACAATAAGATATATTCTGGAGCATAAGATAACCATCGCCGTGGTGAGTGGATACTTTAGCTGAGCATAAATCTGCATCGAAGATACGGCGCTGTTAGAAGTGATGATCACATCGACCTTTTCGTCTTTGTTTTATAAAGATTTATCCTCAGTGCACTAGGCCAAATAAGTCGTCTCCACAAAACGAGAGACGCTGGTAGGTATCTGAAAATTATTTTTCTAAAATTCGCGCGTTTTCATCTAGACTTTGCTTTGACTTATATTAAGCTTAGGCCTTAAATCCTAAGCATTTCATTAATGTAAATATCTTTATCCATTTGTATAGCGGATCTTTAGTCAGCATCAATAAAGAAACAAAGTCGATTCCAGAGAACAAGTCTGCAAAATTTGGTTGAATCTTTATATTTCTGACAGATGTCTTTCTGTTATTCATAAGTGGAAACATTGGAATATAATGAGCATGCGTAATATGTTTAAAAGGGCTCAAATATTCTTCTAGGTAATTTTTTATTTTGTATTATGAGCAATTAAATTTGATAGTACACAAAGTATACCATTCAGCGGGTTTTAAGAAGACGTACTTCATTTCCAGTATCATAAAGCGGTTCACTTATCCAAGGTCTCACTTCTCTACATACTGTTAATCGTCACTGCCATCGAGATAAGATTTATTTTGGTGTAAAACACCTATTTGGGTTCCTCCTTTCTAACCGAAATATCTACCTATCATTCTGTCATTGCATGCATTCAAGAAATCCCAGATACCATACTCGGTTATATGTATACGCATGTGGATAAAATTCCATTATTTAGTAGTCGTAAAATGCAATAATTTAGAGCAGACTGTGCAATGATCCACATATGCTAGCAGGAATTGATCTCTTCTCTTCTGGAGATCAAGGAAGTTTTTGATAGGCACCCGTGTACAGGAAGTTGAGTCGAACTGGTAACTTTATTCTTCTTAAATCTTTATTATCTCAGCCACGGATATTCAGCCATAATATTTGTAACTATAATCACTCACGAAATAACCAGCCATTTTGCTAGTACGTTAGCTCCACGACTGAATATGATATCATCCACACATCAACTTCAACATGCGAATGAACACTGATAGAAACTATATATTTTTTTGTTCGCATATCAGTCTACTTGTCGAAGGACACAATGTTATTCATCATGGAAACATTATGTCCTTCTTCAACTGGACATTACAGTCACTGATGGGCTGCCAATTAACTAGAGTAGCTTAAAGTTTACGTCGGTAATACTTGAGGAACTTAATGTACGGATGCTTCCTTTTGTTGGGCATATTGTACCGCATTTTAGATATGGAAACCTTTTGGCTTAATTTCGTTATCCTCCTTACCTATTTGCCTGTTAATTGAGACAAATGGGTCTGAATGAAACAAAAATTTTGCAATAAAAGTGAAATTTTCATGTTATTAAATTCGGAAATAGTAAGAAAAAGTTGTGTTTTGGAGTTCGTCACTCACATCCAAAATGTACAGATAAATGTTAAAAATTATAGTTAAAATATCTTATCCATTTTCATTGATTTAAAGTCCTGGGTTCCATACAAATACAAGCCTGCCTTCAGTTTCTCCCCATAAAATATCCTCCAATACTAATAACTGTTCCCTTGTAATTTTACTAGCACATTAAACATTTTAACACTCTTACGAATTACAGATTCTGCATGGGTATCCAACGCCGAGATATCGTTTGCGAGTCAAGGTGGATTAGTAGTCACTATAGACATTTTGTCATTGTGAGAAATTGATTGACTTGACGTTTCTCGTTTTATACGAGACTCCCGATTAATTATTGCCCTGTTTCCTTACTTTTTAATCTGTGAAAAGCAAGAAAATGGTTGGAATCATAATGAGCAACGCATTATTGGAAGAAAAATCTACTGCGATAGATGAACTCAGAAATTATAGCGGCGTTTTCTGTTCCTGATTCCGTTATTATCTTCTTATTTTCTAAGTAAATAAAGTAGGGGAAAGTTGGCGAATATCATACAAGTTGCGAATGCCATACCGTTGTATCAGCATGAGGTGGCAGAACGGAGAAGCCCTGCTCATGCTCCCGTGTCCGGGGGTAGTGTCGTGTGCAAGTTCTGAAAATTACACGTTTTTCCCAGTATCATCTTCAAACAATTGTCCAGGACAAACTGCGAACTTGAGATTATTACGTCTAATGTTTTTATAAGAACTAATACTGTATTTAGTGTAGTGAAATGTATGTTTTTGTGTTACATGCAATTCCAGTGCTATGAACGTTTAACCCAAACATGGCGTGGTCGGCTAATAACGTACACAGTGAAAATGAAACTTTCTAAGTACTCTAGAACTCACACCACGTGTCATCCTTCACCGCCAGCATTGCCGAAAGTAGTCATGAGACAGTTGAAACAAAATTTTACCTTGAACCCCAGTGAAACTCAAGGTTTTGCGTAAACACAACAATAATAGGCCATCTTCTATAAAGCCTCTTACCGTGACAGAAGTTCGCAGCGGTTCTGGTCAAGCTGCAGCCTATACCATAAGGAAAAGTGTAAGAAAACAACGTACCAGGACAATCATGTGTAAGATGTCGACACTCCACGACTATGAAGAAACATTTCACAGAAACAAGAATATTATTGCTTGGCGCGTGGTGAACAGGATGAAGATCCTTCTCTAGAACAATCGATTGAATGTGACGTCTGCAGCGGTTGTTCTCACGAGACATATACAGGCTGCATGCCTACTTCAGGTTGACTACCGGTGTGAGGCTGTAGCCTGACTCTAAAAGAACTTTGTGTATGGCATTACCCGCCACTATACGGGATACTCCAACTCAACTTTCTCAAACAAAATCGTTTATTCGTCGAAAAGACATTTCGCTTCATTTGGGTATTAACTAATAGTTTGAATATTAAACTTGTTTGGCAACCTACGACCTAACATCCTGTTCCTTTATATTCCAATTTGTTTGAGATTTCCGAATTGTGTTCGGCATTCGCCAAAGATCCCCATCACATCATAGATACAGCATGCAGTAGCCATTTTACACTTGGAAGTAACATGGAAGAGTAGCAAAAGTAGCACACATACACACACATGTACATAGATAGATAGATTGATAGATCGATCGATCACAAAATACAATAGATATGATAGAAGATAACTCCCTTTTAGTAAGTTTCATAATAGGCCAGTCAATAAGGGACTTCAGAGCGGCCAATAAAGAAAATATCGCGAAAGGCTGGAATAAATTTTATTCTCTTGATCAAAGTGTCCTCACCTCTCTACCACCTCTGCTTTTGCCACCACCTAGAAAAACGGGCCCCGAGAAACCGTTTTATGTAAATATTACGCTTGTGAAGCGTTTTGCAGCAAAATTTGTACTGTGAAAATTAGTCTACACAACATTCGCTATAAGAAAGGCTATTACGATTTATCTTCTAGAATACACCATTTATACCCTAGAGGTACTTGTACTTCTGATATTTTCCCGAAACACCTATGACGTTTCTATTTCTGAACCTATCTTGTTTCCAGAAACGTGTATGGTCGCTCCACTACACCCGTCACTTGCCAAGACGATCGTTCCCAACAAATTGTAGACTCCCCAGACTGTCCCTTAAGGTTCTAATATATAAAATGTTCACTTTAATGGAGACCGTGATCCTCAATATCTGTGAAACTTTAAGTTCATAGACACAGCAACCTCCTTTATAGTAACCCTAATAATCTGTCTTTGTGGTTCGAACTGCTCTACCTGATAAGGTATCTCCGAGAAAGCAATCAGCATTATCGGGATCTATTTGAATCTGCTACTGGTGAGAGCTCTCCTTGGGTGCCAGAGTGTCTTCGACGAAGTAGAAAACTCCTGACCCCGAATCTCTAATATCCATGGGAGAGGTTTCCATATTGGGTGAGTTATCCGTATTGAGTAAGCGTTATCACCGGCCAAAGAGAATTACTTCAGGAAGAACATCTACAATCATGAAAAACAATAAGCTTAATAATAGAAACTACACATTCTGGTGAGACGAAATAGGTGTAATTATAATCTCAAATCAAGTTACATCACTGTAAAGGTCATTACTACATCTGAATAAACGTCATCTGTTGAATTTCCTACTTCCATAAGGTCTTAATAATAGAAACATGTTCAAAGTATCTCATTCTCATCTAAAATTGTCTTTATATTATGACTCCCTATACCCATACACGCTGCACTGTACTTGCTGAAGATATACAGATGATTAAAATATGAAGTAGCGGGCGCCCTCTCTTGAGCTCCGCTGTGACACTATTACACACTTTTACAGAAAAAATAATGTGTAGTCGTTCACTAGAGGGGAAGCTCGGACTCACACACCATTAGGTAACACAAAAACTCCATGTTAATTTCCTTTTCTAACTACTTAGGGGTGTAATGACACCAGTTGCACCTGAAGCGTTGTGGTTTCATTAAACTCAACCCAGTTTTCCAACACACACTTTTCAAGCATACAATATCGCTATCACAGCCTTCAAACCCGTGTGCACTGAACAACTAAGCGATGTTTGACGTGACATTCACACGCTTATAAGCAAATATAAGATAATTTGTTCGTTTTCCTTTAGAAATAGAAAAATAAATCAAAAGATGAGAATTAAGATTAAATTATCGAAAAAGTTCATTAAATGTTAAGCGAAAAATAACAATCCAATTACTCAAAATAAATTATTTTCGTGAAAACTAATCCCAAAACACAAAATCTATGAGAATTAACTTTGAACGAATAAACTCTTTACGGAATCGGAATTGCTGATAAAATACATCAGAAATCAAATCTCTGATATCAGTTAGCTCGCAGAAAAGTATGTTTGAAAATTTTCTTGATTTACTCGTTTGATGGAAAAACAAAATAACAAAGTAAACTTCAATTCACAGCATATCAATATACATTCTATTAAGAAGAATAAAATATCCGGTTTATTTTGTTCACAAATATTCATAATATAGAACGCATAAAATTAGACTATTTTGGTACTAATATTTAACTCACCCTCTTAGAGCTACCAAAAGCGTAGTTCAGGCTGCAATGTTGTTTGGGCTTCCTATTGAAGCCCGAGTTTCCAGATTTCACCCACTCAACCACGGAAGACGATTAGCACATAAAAAGAAAACAGATCCCAAGATCTCAACTAACAAAAGATTTTCTCTTCCAAAACGGCTTCATACACAACCTGCTGGTGGAGTGAGAGAAATGCTAGAGAACTCAGTAATACACTTCAGATACGCACACACAAGTGCATTGAAAGGTGACTTTGAATTCTGTTGCTCAAATGATGGAGCCGAGGCAAAGCAATTATTTTCTATAAATTTAATATGAAACGAAATAGTGCTTGTGTATGATACAATATAATACAAGTGCGAAAAGAAAAAAAATGACTTGCATCGCAAGACAAAAACAGATATTGAATGGGTAGCTTCTGGTGCTCCCATTTAGATAATTGATTGAATGGGTAGCCCAACTTACTCCCAACTTGAAAACGAATCAACTTATAGCTACACGTGCTCCCAAATTTTACATTCCTATTCTCGATTCCGTGAAACACTAAAACATCACTCGCGAAAAGAATACAATTACACACTAAAAAAATATACAGGTTGTACACACCAAAAATACTAAATTCTGACAGATGCCCATACCAAATACCTGGGATCCGATTCGTTGCCTGCCGTGTGAGTTTCCTGACTGAGATTCCAATTTGTCCACACAGGCGAATCAAGAAATGGAGGAGCAGTAAAACTACCAGATTAATCCATAATAATTTAAAACAAGCTTTATGACTTCCTTCAGTCTCGAACTGGAATTCCTCTGAATAAAATACATCTCACCACACATCCAGCTCACGTTTCGATCCAATCATATACGTTGAACAATCAGTTATATAACATGTGTATTACACACCTACGATAGCGACGAACTGAAGCTTGAGCTTCAGCCGTCCTCACCGAAACCCTTGGAGATATCTGATTGGCTTATTCCACGCCCAATCCGATCAAAGCATTTCAAAATAGAACATTTCAAATTCACTACAGCAAAACATGTACAAAAAATCACCAGATTTGGGAAAAAACTTACAAAAAATTAGGTAGAAAAAATACCAAATCACACTTCATATCATTACAAGGCTCATGTGAAGACTTTCTTATTAAGATCTAAATACCGCTCCTCCAGAAAAGTATTGCGAAAAATGGAGGACCAGAATCACTGCCTTATAAAAGAACAGAACGAAAATAATTCTGAAAAATAAACCCGTATTCATTCGTGTTGCTCATCGAACCATTGGCGTAGAAGGAAAAACACACACCTTCTTTCAAAAAGAAACGTACTCACATTCGCCCTTCACTTCGATTTTCAAATTACAAACCACACTATAAAAATCATGTGCCATGTGCCGGTGATTTCACACATCTGAAGCTCGACGCTTCACGCCACATGGACGGCCAAGTTCATGAATCAAAAACCAATCATATTACAGATATCAAGTCACACTTCTAACGAGCCAATTATGTAATACCTAAACCCCCTATAGGCAATAAATAAGTTACCCTCTAAGGCACAATTTCCCAAGCATCATCATCCAAGCCAGGAATACGTATTTCATCTCGAACTACAAAACACAATATCATTACAGTCACCTCGGCCAAAAACATAAATTTGGGTAACAAACATTATGTTTCAAAAGCAAAACATAACCATCACATTTTTAAAATAATATTTCCAACAAAATATGATTACCCAAAATCAAAATCATATACAAAGTCAATCTTGAATGCACGTGCAAAAATCGTTTAAATCACAACTTATTAGCGCTAGATTCCAGATTAGGTGAATCATTATAAAAACACATAATGGAAACAAGATGAATGAATTGTTAGTAAATAATGAATGAGTTACTCATTCATTCATTCATAATTGTAAATGAATGATTATGAAAACAACACAAAACACACACAATGTATGATTATGAAATCAGAGTAAATAAAGTAAGGCCAAAGCAATACCGAAGATCCCAAGCAACACCAAATTAATCATTACTTCTAGGAAAATACCGTTTCATTAGCGATACATGTGAAATAATTTCTCTTCCACCTGAATCCTTACATAATACAGTATTAGGCGTACGAAATTCCACAATTTCGTATCAACCTTGAAATCTCTGTTACAACAATTTCGTTACATTATATTTTAAAGACGAACGAGTTTGAAACTTAATTAAAACCTGATCTCCTAACCGGAAGTTCACAGGTATTCTCTTGCAATTATATACCTTTCTTCGCGTTTCCCATGCTTTCTCCATATGCTTGAATGCATTCTTCCAAACGTCAATATCATTGGAATTTAAGTCATCTTCCGAAATCGGCCATTGAGTCAAAAGTGGGCCAATAGGATTCCTCCCCACATATAACTTAAAAGAACTCACAATCATACGCTGAATTTATGGCCAGCTGCAATTCATGAATATACATCGTCCACTACCTCTGTTCATCATGAAGATAACATTTAAGTGAATCTTTCAACAATCTCTCATATTTTGCCATAGGATTCCCAGCTCTTGATATTCTTAATCCCCCTTCCAAATAAGAAGTTATATAAATAACTCGAGGTAAAGTAACATGCTCTATCAGTCGTCAAACATTCGACAAAAACCCATTTACAGAAAAGTCTATAAAGTGCTCTAGCAATCATCTTAGAATTCGCTTTCCTTAACGGAACGATGTGCAGCAACTGTCCAGACACAGCATCAAATACTTCGCATTATTGATATTCGGCAACGGTCCCGCCAAATCACAATTCCAATGAGCATTTACTTTCTTACTATATGTGGAAATGAGTTTGCCTAGCTTCTTACCATGATCCGGTTTCGATCTCTGACATTCGGGACAGGTCCTCACGTATGATCTAATTTCGTCCCATATATTCCGCCAAGTAAAGTATCTGAAAATTTTCTTCATCGTCTTCAACAATCCAGCATGACCTCCAAATTGAATCGATCCATGAAAATAAAATAGGAACATAGGCTTTAATACCGCCGGGAGCAAGAATTTATCAGGCTTATATTTCGCTTTGGTTTCCAAGTACAACATTTCAGATTTAATCAAATATTCCCCTTTTTCTCCTCCATTCAAAAGTACTTCATCATAGATACCTTTGATTTCAGGATCCAAATTTCGATAATTCCTGATATCATCAAATACCAAAGGATTTGACCACAAATTACAAAAAATTCCAAGAATGCATCATGTCTAAATATTTATCAGGATTTCCTTCCACGTCCTGAAACAACGTTGAAACATGCATTTTAGACAAGAAATCACTAACAAGATTCTTGCCAGAAGGAATATAAATGATTTCGAATTTAAA
This sequence comes from Lepisma saccharinum, assembly GCA_022664845.1. NCBI lineage: Eukaryota > Metazoa > Arthropoda > Insecta > Zygentoma > Lepismatidae > Lepisma > Lepisma saccharinum. Next base: position 14,213 of record JAGDQP010046562.1, read on the forward strand.
CTCAACCAGACGTTGAATCAAATTTCTATACCTAGTGAGATCTCTTGCATTTCTAAGACAAAATATAAGCGACTGGTTGTCAACATAAACGGTAAATTCATTCATGAAGAAATGACGAAATCTTTGGGTTACATTATATAATGCTAACATTCCTAAGTAATAAATATTTCGTTCAAAATCACAACTTTTGTGCTTCCTACTATAAAAGGCGCAAGGCCGCAAATTTCGACGATCATCCTTCTGCCCTATCATTCCTCCAAGACTCCGGAGACTGCTGTAGGTATAAACAAAAAACCTTTTACTGAGATCAGGTATCTTTAAAACGACCTGCCTTTCAAACATCCGCTTAATATGTTCAAGACACTGAGTATGCCTCTCAGTCCCCAAAAAATACCTTTTTGTACTCCGAAGCTCCATTATGAGGGCTATAATACCCGCATAATCCTCTATAAATGAAGAGAAGAAACCCAAGACTCCTAACAACCTCCGAAGGGCTCTTTGATTTTTCGAGATCGGAAGATTTATAAGCGTTTCTAAGCGTTCAGGCAGCATAGCCATCTCACCATCCACGACCAAAAATCCGAGAAACGGAATTTTCCTTTGAAACATCCTTAATTTAGAAGGAGAAATCGTGATTCCTCTCTCTTTTAATCTATCAAAAACTTTATTCAGCAAGAGTTTATATTCCTCGACTGTTGAACTCCATAGGACCAAATCATCGCAATAGATTGAGACTCCTTCGCCTTTCATATCCTCAAGGACATCATCCATAGCGCGGACTAGTGCCTGCACTCCAACAGACAACCCCATTCCTATCCTGCAATAATGATACAACTTTCCATCTACCGAGAGAGTAGTATTTGGAATACTAGCAGGATCTAATAAACACTGGAAAAAGAGCCTTACGTAAATCACATTGTGTAATAACACGAGCTTTACTTATTTCAGCTACAGCATGTTCAAGATTTGGACATTCAATCGAATCTCCTCTTATTCTTTTATTTAATTTATGAAAATTAGTCAAAAGTATCTGAGATTTATCCTTATTT
>JAGDQP010046563.1:4666-15261 GCA_022664845.1 Lepisma saccharinum
GAAAGGAAGAAAGAAAGAAAGGAAGAGAGAGAGAAAGAGAAAGAAAGAAAGGAAGAGAGAGAGAAAGAAAGAAAGAAAGAAAGAAAGAAAGGAAGAAAGAAAGAGAGAATCAAAGAGAGAGAATGAAAGAAAGAAAGGAAGAAATAAAGAAAGGAGAGAAAATGGAAGAAAGAGAAAGGAAGAGAGAGATAGAGTAAAAGAATGAAAAAGAGGAAAGAAGAAAGAAAGAGAGAGAGAAAGGAAGGAAGAATTAGTTGAAGATAACACATTTCATATTTTTCTGAACTAATTTTTAACAGGATTAGTCAATTTGAACTGGAGTTTCTGACTTTAGTAGTGAACGTTCAAGTCAGTGATTCAGCCAGGCTCCCTCCTATAGGTAGGCCACCCCCAAATTCTCCAACGCACCCTTCTCCCAACTTTCAGTTTTTTACTGTCAAAAATCAATAGAAACCATGCAAAAACCCACATCCTCCCAATTTTGATCATACACTCCCCCCTCCCAAACTAAAAGTCCTGGCATAATCGGTCTCGTTTCACATAGAAAAAGAACAAACGAAAGATATAGTGAACTCTTTTTGTAAGAACACTGGATAGATCGATTAAACAATAATGTTGATTTCGATGTTGATGCGGACAGAGGTACTCGTGTGGTATGAAGTGTTAGGCCGTCTCCAAGGTTCCAGGTTTGAACTCCGCGCAGTTAAAAGATACTAAAATGGCCCATATAAAGTTTATCCATGTTGATATGCAACCTGCACGATACTTACGTTGTTCACGGTTGCAGACATATAAGGATTTGATGACGTAACGTTGAGCACAAAAGAGATTTCTCATCTTTTACAAAGAATCACTAGAAAGTAGAAAAATAAGAGGGAATTAGAAGTAATAAACCGCTTTCAAAACAAGTATTAAAAATGTGAAAGTAACTGCAGGTGTTAATAAACCTATATTCAGATTAGGAGCGAATCTATTCGTCACTGTACCTGGCTAACGTGAGACGACCATTCAATTTTTCTTAACTAAACTAAATATTACATCCTAATCAAATTTTACATTATAAACAGGAGCGTATTCTGTGGGCTATCTAGGCTACTACCGCAGTCTAAGCTTGTGCACAAATATTTTAATCTGCACAAGTAATTTTAATTTACATGAAAGGGAGACCAGAACATCTATCCTCCTCGTCATCAATACTATGTGTGACCTCCGAACCCTCTTTGTACTTATTACTTTGGCTAGTAGTAGTCCAAGCCGTGAATCGCTAGCCATCTTAGACAAGTGTTTCTTTTATTCCAGGAGATTTGTATAATCATTCATCAATAATGTTCTCCCGGAAGCGGCAGGTCCTTGGAAGTTCGTTAAGTGCTGTCCACTCATCTCGATTTTACTCTTTCATCTTTGTACCAAGGACTCGCCTTATTCCTCTTCTTCCTTTTGCCTCTGCTTCAATTACATCTCGGCGACAATGTCCTAACCAGTTTTCTGTATGTCCGCATTTCGAAGACTTGCAGCTTTTCTTTCTTAGTGTCCGCGCTATTTTTATATATCCAGACACAGCCGAAGTCAACCGTTATACACTTGAAATATGAACAACAAAAAAGAACAAGGGAATGAATTTTGGAAGGAATCGGCCTTGGCCTTATTCTATGAACCGTCCTAGCATTTCCCTGGTGTGACCAAGGGAAACCATGAAAGAAACTTAGATATCCTGGACTGGGAATCAAACCCGAGTCCTCACGAGCCGGAGCGAACACTTCATCGACTGCTGTACGTGTCTATATAAAAATCACTAGTGTCCATCCCTATTAACGTTAAGCAAGGATCTTCAAATGGTGGACTCTGGTCCGGATCCGTATTGGGAAGCCTTTATTTTTGGGACACTTTACAAGTTGAAATAATAATAATAATAATAATAATAATAAAGAAGAAGAAAAGAAGTATAATGTGATTATATTCCAATATACGTCACGTTTACTTTTTAAAATAATTATTTCATACAATTTCATTAGGAGAAAACAATAACCATATTGTCTTATTGTCATGATTGAATTTATCTATCACCTTAGGCATCTATGGATCAGGCCGTGATATGGTAGGAGATAGAATGCGGAAAGGAATCGGTCAGGTGCCAAGTTAAAGCTACCATCTCAGCATTATTCTGGTGCGACTGAGGAAAACCTTTGGTAAAACCTTAGTCCGGTTGTTTAGCTGCCGGTATTTATTTATTTATTTAACCTACAGCAGGCGTTTGCCCAATTACAGTAGATTATGCTATATGTATACAGTAACATAAAACATTTGGATACACTACATACTTACTGATAATTTACGGCATACAAAATTTTGAATAAAGTGACTAAGTCTACTTTCATACGTTTGTTTTCTAAGGTTGATAGCCCAAAGTATCAATTGGAAAATACATAGTTCGCCTTGCCATAAGTAGACGCAAGAACTTATCCTGTACCCTTTCTATTTTTCTTCTGTTTTCCAGGTGGTCATACTCATTCCACATTGGTGATGCAAATTCCAGTATCGGACATAACAATGTATCTGAAATAGTTTTAAAAGACACTGACCAGAGAAACGCAGCTTTGCACATCTCATAACCTAGGACGCCTCAAATACGAAGCCAGCGCTCAACGGTCTTGGTCTTGCTGCCCTGTCTTACTCATTCTCGATCAAGGGGGGCGTTCAAGTATTACGTAAGTATTCAAGGGAGAGAAGGATGAGAGCAGTGCTTACGTAAGAGATTCGCTTAAAATATATTAGTGCAGATTTCAAACAGTTTTTGGATTACGAAATAACGATAAGAAATATATCTACGCATAATGGAAGGGGTCCGATAGCCCCTTATTTTTGCTTACAAGGGGAAGGGGACCTAAAAACTACCAATACTTGAACGTCCCTTAGTTATCTGGACCACAGAGGCCTTTTTATTGAGATATTAGCAGGAATATATATATATATATTGAAGAACTGTCAACCCAAATAATACGTGGTATAGTTCTATGTCGAAAGAACTATACGACAACATGAGAGACATCTAAACTCTCACATCAAAACAATGAAACACCTATTATGTTTCTTGAGCTAGTGAAACCTCACTCACACTCTTCATGGCACGCATTCTTAAAAAAAAAAAAAAATGTCAGAAGAACGCGTGTGTGTTACAACTGACTGCTCAGGGTTCAAGGTCGGCAAACAACCTTCTATCTCACACATATAATAGCAAGATGAAGCAACAATAATAAGAACAACACAAAAACTGACTGTACGTGTGAGAAGATGCATAAATAAACACCGTGGACATTTCCCAACATAATAATAACGTATAATTGCTGATTTATGTAAAGTCTTCTATCATAATTTATGTGTATTTTGAACGTTAAAAACTGTAGATGGCAGTTATGGGGAATTAAGAGATTAAAGCAAAAAATCATTTTGTCCGTAATTAAGGGTAACAGATAACTTTTTACCCTGTATATTGAGAGAAGATTATACAGATATTACGTAATTCATGGACTGTTTTTTTTTTCTAATATTTTAATACAGATGTTCTATTTTTACCACACGTTAGGATGCTATATAACATTATGTCTTCCAAAGACGCAGAGAGAAAAAAAAAAAGTATTAAAGATTGTTTATTAAAAATGTAAAATATTATATATTTATTTTATTCGTGCGAGGCCCGTAGCCAACGGGAAACTTTAGAGGGAGATACGTGCTCAAAACCCAGTAGCACACAAACGTATTTTGAACGTTGATGTAAACGCTATCGGTTGAAAAAAGTACGTTTAATTTTAAATCATGTTTCAACAAAGACTTGAAATGGTCGAAAAGATGTTGTTCTATTCCGACGTGGATTCAACTGTTATTTTCAACGATGGTATAGATTTCGTTGCATGGGATTCTTTGTAATTTAATGGAATAAAATTTGTAGTTAAAAGCTAATTGAATGCCATTAACCATTATTTTGTGTTCTCTTTTGTATGTTGAAAACACGTTGAATTTCAACCTATATTCCAACAAAAATTTGATTTCGTCGATAGGATATTGACATGACGTGTTTTTAACTATTATATTGAACTGTACCGTACATTATCTTTTCAAGTTAATTGCATAAAAATTGTGCTTAAAAGAGAATAGAATGAAATCAACTACTTATCTCATGTTCTCATTTGCATGTTGAAAACAGATGGAATTTTTAAGTATATTTGAACGAACATTTAATTTTGTTAATAGAGCGTTAACGTCAAGTGTTTTCAACTATGGTATAGATTTCGCTTTATATGCGTTTTTCTAAGGCGACATATTACACTTACTGAGAAATACACATTTAATAGTGCAGCGATGATTTAAAGTATTAAATAAGGAAAATGCACATAACGAAGAAAGAGGGAAAGTATTCTTTATTCTTATTCTTACATGATGATGAAACGACACGTCTGGATTTGTGGCACTTTCAAGACTGCCTTTTCTTATAGATACCGTAAAAGAGTAGCGAATCACAAGATGACTTCTTGGTCCAGGGGTAACGTGTTGAGTTATCGACAACGTGTACGGAACGTTCCAGTTTCGAATTCTGCAGCAGACACTTGTATTATTTACTATTGGAAAGTTAATACTGTATATCATGATGAAAGCAACGGACAAAATGCAATTAAATGTGTATAACAGTAGGCAACACCCATATCCTGTTTTGGTCAAATCATCGTCCGCTTCTTTGATTTCAACTATAGTTTCTTCTTAACCGTTATTCAACGTCGAATAAACCGTTGATTAGGCGGACATTTCGGTACATTTACTACGTTAACGTAACGTTTCGGTACTAAAGTTTAATCCACGTATTTTCAACGTATGTGTGCTACTGGGGAAGGGGGTATCAGGGTGGACAGAAATTAGGGGTGATCATGCTAGGAACGAAAAGTTCTTCTCGAAATAGGACAAAAAAGGGGATATAAACATTTGTCCCGGAAGTGAAACAGCAACTTTTGGAGATATCGGTTAGGTGAACTATCGAATTAAGAGTAGTGTTGTTTTATTTCTGCCCCTTTCCACATACAAAGTCATAAAGACATGAGATATTGAGTTCAGGTCTTAAGTAGCTGTAGTGATGAATATGTATATTTTTCAGATAGAATTTAAGAATGGAAGAAATACAATATCTGATATCGAAGTACAATTTCCAACGCTTCATTTCTCTTATAATTTCATGGTACTACTACATCTAGAGCAGCAGTTGATAAATCTACCAGACACACCTGCAAGTAGATTCAAGCAATATTCCATTACATGAGCGAACAACAATCAATGAAGAATTACTTACCATGTAAGTGGATCTAAGTAGTCAAATTTTGGTAGAAAGTTAATTAAATGAATTCCTTCGACTTGTGCACCATCTACTTTCACACAAACTATATTTTATTTAAAATATTCTTGAAATGGACGTTAAAATGATGTCCTATATTTCAACAAAATGTACAGTAATTTTATCCATCAAATTATATGAATACGTACTGAGCAATACGTGGGGCCTATAGTCTGTTTTGTGTATTTAGAGTCCCCTAGAAACAGTTTACACGAAGAAGATTTAGATTGAAACCAGAACTGAAAATTTCCACTTCTAGGAGACACCAAATATGCAAGAGATATTTGTTGAAATCAATGACTAATTATTATTTTAATACGATGATAACTCGACCATAAGCTTAAGGGCAGACTTGAATTTTGCATTCTTTAACACCAATTTGTTTCAAATTACAGTTGAGATCACCGTCACACGTAAGTCTCGATCAAGATTTTTTTTTTTTCTGGAAGTGAAACTTGATCCAGCATATTTTGTTCCCTTGGACTCTTTTAGCTGGCTTCCAGAGATACACAAGGACACCCTCTTTCAGTACACCCCTTCTCTGTCTCACATACAACCTATTCATTTCTTTACACCGCTTCGTTCTCCTATTTGGAAACCAGACATCAAAATGTCTCACAACCGAAAGAATTATATGTCTTGTAACATGGAAACAGATGAATAGGTATTTTAATTAAATTTATGGGCTTAACATTCTTTACGACGTATGCAAAGCACGTACAGATAGTATTTTTGTAACCTGTTGCTTCATTCTTAAAGATATATTCGTTGCTGTACATTCAGAAAAGAATGGCTTAAGAAAATATTAGTGTCTGGAATAGGCAGGATATTGTACGTAGCAGTTGCTGTTAAGTGTTGCAAAGCAATTAATTTCGTCTAGTAATATCTCTAAATCAACGATCAATGAATTTATCTTTTGACATTCGTGGTCATTAGTTTTCGTGGACGTATGAAGAGAAGAAAAATTTACACACACATAAAGGACCATAGAATATACCGTACAATGTTGGCCAGGTGCTTATTTTAAAGTTTTATTTGTAATACCTTGCAATAACTACTTCGTTAGAAATTCAAGTTTATGGGGAAAATGCGCGACGCTATAACGCTTAATGTGCGGATTGTACCACGAGATGGCAGTTCGTGACATGAATTGAAACCAATCTAAATTTAGTTTCTTTTATTTACTTATTTACTTTTTTTTTTTGTATGGCGGAGTTAAGCCTCTGCGCATCCCTTCGTTTCGATTAAAAGTGATTCGAGTGCAAGGACTGCCATCTCACGGCGAAGTCCGAACACGTAATGAATTGTCTTAAGCGTGATTTCGCTGTAAAGTTGAATTTCTACGTAGCAACACAGTGTGGAACTTTCTTTCTATGAAGTTTATTGCAATTGAAAGTTTAAGTTCCTTCTGTTATCCCTTTTCATTGTCCGTGCTCAAAACAATGGAAAGAAGAGCATCGCTAGCCTGAAGCAAGTTACCACGATATTCATTCCACATGTCAATCATTTTACGTACCAGATAAGCTCAATGCTTATCGTCACTCCACATGTCAATCATTTTACGTACCAGATAAGCTCAATCCTTATCGTCACTCCACGTGTCAAACATTTTACGTACCAGATGCGCTCACGATATTGCCAAATGTTCAGCCTTTCCTCTCACTTCCATTTTTGACACTTCGCTGATTGGTTGACAGATGCTTACTTTCAGAACAAAACAGAATTTACGTTAGAGGCAGTCAAAATATGATTTTTACTCGAAGGAAGTGATTATGGAAGTAACATAATTTATTGAAAGGGCTATTCTACGATGGGAGCTTCTTGTATCGTTTGCCAGAAGGCGTCTCACAACATGGACTAATGTAATCAACCTTGATCTCGAATATTTTCATCGGCAGACATTCTTTTTATTTAGATCATTTGGAATGGTATCAGTGTTCAGGTCGGACTACACGTGCTCTTCTTGATTTTCTTAAAGCCACTGGCTTCCGGTTTTGTCGTACAATCTTGTAGTAGGCCTACAATGTATGCGACTTACTGTATGTATGTCCTGTATGTACTGTAATTAATTATGGTAACTGTAGTTCTGTATAATCTGATGTCTTGAATTCAACAGGTACGTATCTCATCAACATGTGGAGAGACTTTAAAGAAAAATTCTCCTTATTCATTTTATAGAATTACGTACGTTACATAAGCAGAAAAGCTTGTAATTGATTTAATTATGAATGCAGTTAATATACGTACTTGTTTCATTCTATACAATTTCGTAGAGATATATGTTCAAGATGATCGTATGTTGTAGTAGTTTTTATTACATTGGCCTGATTTCTAAAACTAAAAGGCTGAAAATATGGTACGTAAAATGATTTACACGTGGAGTAACGATAAGGATTGAGCTTATCTGGTACGTAAAATGATCGACACGTCGAGTGACGATAAGGCTTGAGCGCATCTGGTACGTAAAATGATTGACATGTGAAATGACGATAAGGGTTAAGTGCAAGTGGTCTACATTTTTTTAAAAAATAAACCTGTCATATGTAACATTAAATAAGGGAAACATATTTTAAAATGGAACCAAGGTAAGGGTTACAAACACTGCAAAAACTGATAAATACAGGCAGGATTTTTTTTTTCGGGAAAGCAAAATGAAAAGAAAATGCTCGGTTACTTATTCGTACTTCCCTATTATTTGAGAGGAGACTGGAAGACACGAACTACGTGAAAAAGTAGGGCCAGTAGCAGAAAACGGATTGGTACTATTATCTCATGAAAGGCAATTTGCTGGACTCGTTGGTTTTTCTTGGAATTAATTCTTCATATATTCTTTTTGTCAAAATTAGCATTTCGTATTACGTGCACAGAACTATATGTGTTTGTAACATTGTATGTATTTTTGTATAGGCTACAATCTTCACAGCATTAACATTGAATTTTATTGTTGGGAAATAACAGCTTCCATGCATGCATGCAAACTATCCTCACCTTTTAGTGTACACCACATGCTACTAACAACCAGTGTTTTAAATCCTTAAACCTTGGAATGATTTAAGGCAGGCTACCTCTACGAACCCTGAAGAAAAAATACACTTTTAACGATGCATGATTCCATTTTACTACTCTTTCTCTCTCTCTCTCTCTCTCTCTGTGTGTGTGTGTGTACGTATGGGTGTGTGGGTGTGTATGTGAGTGAATGTGCAACTACAATGTTGACTGTCTGAGCTCTAGGAAGCAGTTCCTTCGTAACCTTATTTTACGAGCCAAACATGAAAACAGAAGTCACTGACGTAAAGCATATGAAATAGGCATCTGTTCGAAAGCAGGTTCCTTCCTCTCTCTGTATCTCTCTATCTCTCTCTCTCTCTTTCTTTCTTTCTTTGTCCCAATTACACACACACACACACAAGTCAAATACACACAAACGCTTCATAGTGGAATCTTAGCTCAGGTGAATAAAAGTGACACACAATATATTTATTTTGCTATATTTATAACGGAAATTACAGTTTCTCGGAGTATTAACTTTATGATCGTTTAAACAGTAATCTCGTTTACATTGTTAATGATATTGTGTTATAACAAAGCATGAAAATGCAGTTAGCTAATGCAGTATTTCATTCTTGAGAGGCACATAATGTCTAGCGACCAAATTTTTATCTGGACAAATAATATTATTATATTTGATAACTCATTACTATACTTACGTATGTCAGATGTACGAGTTTTCAGAGACTAATTGAATACCAGTTTGACCAGCGTAGTAGATAAAAGTATTTGAGTCAAAATCTGAAAGTTCTTCGTTGATACGTTCCTCGGGAATTGTCAAGAACTTATCATCTTGGCGCTTTCCTATGATACACTTCGTTTTATCTTGCTCTTGTTTTGGCTTTCTCAAACCCCAAAAATTACTTAATTGTACAGTAGCTGTGCTCGGATTTCTGGAACATTTTGGAATTGAAATCTGGTTCCCGGGAGCGGAACAACATTTTTTTGTGATTTTTGGCATTACGGGATCTCGAAATTTCAAAGTTCCGGAAAATCGGGATTCCGTAATGTCCCGAAAATTCCTGAATCCCCGAAAATGTTTGATTACCCGAAAATTCCTGAATCTTCACAATTCCAAATTCCACGATTGACTGACTTGAAGAGTTCAGAAAATCCCTACTCCAGAGAGTTTCAGATATAAATTCACGTACATAGACATAATAAATTTACAGTTGAAGGGTTCAACGTGGCCTAGTTGCTTAGGTCGTCGGTTTGCAATCAGTACTCGGAACCACACGGGTGACGGATTGAAGTTCTGATACCACATATTGGTAGTGAGATATTCCAAGTTTTCTCCTTCACCAGGCGAATACTGGGATGGCATCTGTAATAAAATTCTTGACTGCTAACTTTCTCATCCTTTTTCCCGGAAGAATGCTTCAGGCGTGTGCATAGAACTAAATACAGTAGCGGTTTCTAGTGCAGAGCACTGGATCATTGAACCCCGTAAGTAATTTTGGAAACTTGGTATAATTGTTATATACAATACTTTTATTTTTCTTTCAAGAGCAATACTTTTAAGGGAATCTACCCTTGGTTGTGTTCACACAACTACTACTGTGCTGAACATCTCTGATACAAAACTGGTGGAGTCAGGCACGTGCCCAGAAGTTGGTTTTGGGGGGGTCTGAGGTGTGTATGGGTGTGAAATTTAGGTAAAATGCATATAATTTTACCCCCCAAAATGATACTAATTTCACAAAAAAATATTATTTTTTTGGTGGGGGTGTTCCAAACACCCTCTGCGTACGTCCCTGGTTGGAGTGTTAACGTTAATATATCTGGAACAGGTATAACAATTTTGATCCTTTTTTTTTTACTCCTACTAATATTAAGCAGTAGCCGCCACTGAGTCAGTGTAATAATGTAACTGTAAATGCAGAGCGAAAAACAGATGGCATAATCTTCGACCTCTGAACCTTTAAATTGCTTCGCAAAAAAGGACGAGGTTATTGTTTTATTTTCCAGTTGGTTTCCTGTTTCTTTTTTATATCTGTTTACCAATTATGACCCAAATACGTTTGGAGATAACCCTTTGATGTCATACAATAAATAACAACTACATCTCGCCAGCTGATTTGTTTTTAGCAAGACTTTCTTAAATTAGCCATGATGTTATTTCAAATAGTACACATTTTGTTGAAAATAGATTCTGTAAATTACTTTTTTTCCCCTT
>JAGDQP010046564.1:0-15261 GCA_022664845.1 Lepisma saccharinum
AGAGTTCGAGTTGGTAATCTGCTTTTATGCTCGGATTATTTAATCGTTTAACTTCGAATTTCAGTTGTTTTGTTCCCTTGCTGTCTCTGTTCGCGATGCATAACTTTTCCCTTACTTTTGTGATCACTAATTGATGATCGGTGTCACCTTCAGCTCCTCTGTACGACCTAACGTCCATTATGTCATTGTGTCTTCGTCTGTCTGCTACTACGTGATCCGTGTGATTGAGAGTTTTGCCGTCTGGATACGTACGTGTATTTGTGTATGACTCGATGTTCAAAGTACGTGGTCTTTACCAGTAGGTTTTTCGAAATCGCGAAGTTATGTCTTTTTCCGTTGTTGTTGGTCTTTTCGTGAAGGCTGTATTTACCTATAGTAGGTCTATATTTTTCTTCCTGCCTTTTCGTTGAAATCACAAAAACAATTTTCGAATTATACTTCGGTATTCGGTCAAACAGCTTTTCTAGCTCATCGTAGAATATATCTTTGTCGTTATCATTAGCCACCTCGGTCGGAGTGATAGACATTTACTAAAACCGTGTCCCATCGAGTACGTATCGTAACGTACGATAGTCTTTCGTTGACGAACTCTATATTCTGAACCGCCTGAAGGATACTGTTGTTAATGAGAAATCCTGTTCCTAAATGGTGATATTGTTGCCCCCGTAGTAAAAAGTGTGCTTGCCCTGTGGGATGCTATCTTGACCCTTCCACCGAACTTCTTGTATCGCTAATATGTCTGGCTCGTACTTCTCGGTCTCGCTTACCGCCACCTGAAGAGCGCCCGTTTTGTATAATGTTCGTACGTTCCACGTTCCTATTCTAAGGTCTTTCTTAATCCTGTTCTTGGAGCAGTCCCGCTCGGAGATCCGAATGAGGGACTAGTTTACCTCCGGAATATTTTACCCCAGGAGAATCCATGAACCATCTGTTACTATTTCTTGACATGTTGTAGTGGTGTAGAGTTGTCAGCTCTACAACCTCGTAATAAAGGCGGACATTCAAGATCAACCTCAGGGTGGTAATGGTGAATCTGCTTTCCCTTCACCATGATATTTTTGTTCGGGGTTATCTTCTCCTAGCCTTTGTAGATCCCTCTACTAACTGCAGGGCAGCAGAAATATTTCCGGTACCCACCATATCTGGTCGGCATTCTCCTATCTGCCACCTGGGGAGGCGCCTGGTGGGAGACCAGTAACTCCAAATAACTCATTAGTTAATTTTAGTTAGTTTTACGTAAATTTCACACGCAGGCTTGCAGAAATAAAAGCAAAACAAATTTAAACTTAACTAAATGTCTGCCCTCATAGATATTGTAGTCGTCTAGACTGATACGACACTTTTCTGCATCAATCTGTTAGTGTCTTCAGGCGCTTTAACAATGGGTAATTGAATTTGTATTAATGTGTATGAGGGCAAACATTTAAGTAAGCTTAGAATTGTAATATTGACTCTCCGTGTGTTACACGATGTCATTGTTTATAAATGAAACGTTAATAAAAATATGTTCGAAGGAGAACCAGACCTTACTCAGTAGGCCCTGATTTTCCAGTATTTTTCAGATTTATGCGACAAGCATCTTTTGGTCCGCGTCTTACATCCTTTTTGTCTGTCACCTCCGATTATCACCAGATGGAACGATTGTCTGGCATCGCGAAAATATTGTTGGGCCTAACAGACATAATGATAAGTAATTTTATGCTTTGCGAGGGTTGTCTGGGCTAGAAGGTAAGCGAAACACGTTGTCCTTGGCACGTAATGAAAGTCTGCGTGTGAGAAAAACAAGGAAAATTGGCTGCCTTTCTGTGCTTTGCCAGACACTGCTTAACCGAATATATATGTAGTGCAATGAAGTATAGGCTATTACAAATAAATCGTAATTGCTCTTCATGTTATTGAATTGTAATTAATTCTTTCCAGCCTTTAGGCTATATCAAGACTTAAGATTGGAACCATGCTCCGGTCTCACCAAAAATTAAACTCGGACAGTATATGAAGTGTATTTTCTCGCTTAATCACGTTGTAGTTACTTTCGTATATGTTATTTACCTTTCTCGCTTCCGATGTGTTATTTATGGGCCTCACCATGAGCTTCCAGTAACTGGGATTCTGATACGTGCCGGGTACAGTGCCAGCGGCCGACCATCTAGACTGAGTTTTTTTCCTTAGTCACACGAGGCAAATGCCGGGATAGTACCTTCAACTTAGGCTGTGCCAGACACCTCCTCGCATCCTTTCCCCTCCCCTATCCCGGCCTGAGTCTTAGATGCTGAAACGCCATAAATAAAATTCTAATTCTAATACATGCCGCCAAGAATGTACCTGCTCTTTTCACTGAAACGTATAAAGAGGAGCAAAGAAACAATAGTGAACGAGAGAGATAACTAAAGAAAAGAAGACTGAAATCAGCAATGATGGATTTTGTTGACAAGAAAGATTTGTGAGAAGACACATAATGGAAGTGGAAATGATTTGGGGAAGGAATTAGGAAACGATTTAAAGGATGTCAAGTGTACTGTCAGCAATTCACTATATTGTTTTTAAGGGCGTATGGTGGGTGACCTTGAAGAACTAAACAGAACTGCGACGGCCGGCAATGAGAGGGACAAATTTTTGGATCATTGATTCTGTGAGAGGAAAAGGTGAAGTTGGAGTTCAGTTTTCATGAAGCGGGATATGTGTAAGGGTCTTGTCCGTGGAGCATTGTTGCCAAGTTTCACGCACATATAGAACAATGAGAATGCAGTTGCAGTCTGTCACAGTGAGCTGAAACTGCCGAGCGTAGATGATCTTCACAACTCACCGAGGTTCTGAAGCTTGCCGATTGTGTTTGGAGATATTTCATTGGATGTCGCTCGTACGAAGCTCACCCGCCATAAGACTGTGCACAAATTATATCAGTTGCCCAAGATTAAAATATGCGGTACTTTTAGGAAAGACTTTAATTTTAAATTGCTTATGAATATGTAGATGTTTCTGTGTTTAGAGGGAGTCACCGTGGCTTAGGCGGTAGCACGTCTGACTACGAATCGGGCGGCCTCGGTTTCAAGTCCCGGCAGTGTTCCCATGCTATCGCTCTGAGGTGCACTCAACCTCCTATGAAATTGAGTACCATTGTGTCTTTGGTATTCCTGGGCATCTTGGGATGTAAAAGCGGCCGAGCGTGGGAGTGATCACCCTACCTTACTTCGTGCCTTTGGTCGTTAATATGTGGAGCGCCCTTTATGTTCCACATACGCATCGTACAGAGGATATCTTTTTATCTTCTATGTTTAGAGTGTGTTAGTGTGCGTTTATTCAATAACTGAAGATAACTTACCAACTAGTAGTTCTATAAAACTGAAGTTGTTAATTAAATTTATTCGTAGGAAATTTAATTTTGTTATCTTGAAACGTATATCAGAATGTTTAATATTATTGTCTGCTCATTACATTAGCAATGAATTATACGGCTATTCCATTGTTACGGACGGGACAGTCAAACGTTGTCTGTAAATAAAAAGAGGTTATTATTGTATATCATTATTATTTTTATTATAAAGCGTTGAATGGTGTAGAAAGGAAAGGTTTCAAAGCATTTAATCCTATAACTATGAACGCACAGACAATTGTAAATTATTTAAAAAAAAAAAAAAAAAAAAAGGTTAGTGCTTGCAATGGACGGGACATAATTTTATCACAGTTCTTACTGATTACAATTACAGAGAAATTTCTTTGAATTTACATTAAAATTACTAATGTTATTCATGTGATTTGCCGCGCACAAAATATTAAAATTGTAGTGTAAACTTTAACAATTAGATTAATTAAAACTCCTTTGTCTTCAGTAGTGAGCCGTGACGGACAAAACCTTTATACACATCACTAGGATAATATAAAAGCACCATATTATTTATTAATATTTATTCTGGTTCTTAAGACTGTAAGAAAGCAAAAATGAATGCACAACTAGAATACTTTTCAAAGACCCGAGAAGTGTTACAGTATTTTGCTAAGACCTAACATGTTGTTGGAAACATTTTAAATATTAAAACGCCAGCCAATTTTAAAAACTGTCCTAGCTGTCAGTGTTGTCAGCTAGTAATGAATGATTATTAAAATATTATTTGTGGTCGAGGTCACTTTGGCATGGAATGTGCGCATAGTAGTTTCTTGCCTTTAATGTTTTAATGGATCAGCTCTATCACTTTCAGCATTTTTCAGAAAGATATGTTTGTTGACAATTAATGAGAAAAGTATCGACATCAGAAAGGGTAGGTGAAAATTTGAAGTAAGGGAGTTTTCAAAGGGGAAATGAGTAGTCACGCTGTTCAATTATAATGAAAGCATATTAAATTAGCCTTACATGAATTAAAAAAAAAAAAACATATATGGACCGCAATGCAATTTAAAATTAACGAATAAAATAGTTTGTGTACGTGATTAGAATTCTGAATTTTATTTACGGCCTTTTAGGCATCTCAGGCTCAGGCTGAGATAGAGGATGTTAAATGGTAGTCGACAAGAATCTGATTTGTAGATACCATCCCGGCATTTACTTGGTGTGACTGAGGAAACAACTAAATCTGGATGGACGGGGGCTGGGACCGTTCCCAAAATCTTTCGATTGCTAAGCTAACGCCCTACCACTGAGTTTACTTACGTGGTATTACAACAAACTCCTATGAATGTATATGAAGCATTATTCCTATCGTTCTCAGAACTTCAGCTAGTTCCTTCTTTAGGGAGGAATACAAGCACCAGAACAATTATTTGAATAATGACAATGGCCAGAAGACCATGCGTTAACATTTATTTTCAGTAGGGAATTTTTTTGTTTTTTTTCTCTCATCCCTTACTTCATGTTGTCTTCTTTTTTGGTCCCTTGATAGCAAAGCTACAGAAAAAGGGACCCCCCACTATGTCCGTGTCCACTAATTAAATTTCAGGAACCACAAGATGTAGAGAGGTGCTTGAGATGATGTTGGAAAGGTATTGGTTAGCCTGGCTCAGTGTTGGCAACCTATTGTTTAAAAATCAGTTTCTCAAAATGCTTCCATTCCGTTAGACGTATCTGCATCAAGCTTGGCAGAAATATGATTCGGCACAATAGAAAAATACTGTTGGTGTCCACGTTACCACGCACCCTACTTGCGAAACTATGTTATGTAACCCCCCCCCCCCTTTTTAATTGCTTCTATCGCGTTAGACATAGCAGCACCAAACTTGGCATAAACGTTATTCGATCCAATAAAAACACTGTGAGTGTCCCGTCCCCAAACATCCCGTTCTCAGTGCTGCCATCCCATGTCCAAAAATATATATCATGGACCACAAAGTGTGGAGACTTGGCTAGACTAGGTCAGAGCCTCCGGAACAGTCTTGATTGGTACATTGAGTCAGTGTTGCCAACCATTTGTGTATAAAATTCAATTTTTCAGAGTAGTTCCATTCCCTAAGACTTGTCTGCACCAAAATTGGCATAAACGCTATTAGATAGAATAGTAAAATTCTTTGGGTGTCATCGACCCGAAACACCCAAGTTATCAGTGTTCCTAACCTTTTTTCTATACAGTTCAATTTTTCAAATTGCTTTCATTACGTTAGACGTAGTAGTACCAAGCTTGGCATAAATATTATTAGATACAATAGAAAAATACAGTGGGTGTTTTCGTCCCTAAGCACCCCGCTGTTAATGTTTCCAATCCTTGTTCAAAATATTTCTCTGAACCACAAGGCGTAGAGACCATGGAAAACATGGAATACTCAGGGAATTTCATAAATCTGGAAAAGGGACTCAGAGAAAATTATGAGCTGGACCTGTGCACGATTGGTAAGAGCACTGCCCCGGCAAGACGGAGGTCGTGGGTTCGATTTCCACACTTGAGCGCATTTTTTCAATGCGTTAATATCCTCTACTTTAAAGAAACTATCTTTATTCTTCCACTTGTGAAATACCAATAATGTACAAGATGCTTGGACTGGGTGGTATTGGGATTAAAAAAAATGTCATTTCGTGTTATTTACATGTTCCACTATTCAAAGAACTCAGGGAATTTGAAAGAAAATATCATGGAAAACTCAGGTAATTTCAAGTCACAAAATTAGTAGACACCATGAGAGGCGTGATTGTGATGTCGTTGGATAGGTCTTGACTTGACTATCTCAGAGCCGCCAGAACCGTCATGATCATTCGCCCGAGTAGTCAGTGTTACCAACCATTTTTTTGAAATTAAAGCAGTTTTTCAATTTGCTTCCATAATTCTACCACTTATTCTCAGCGAACTTCGCATAGACATCATTCGACACAATAAAGAAAGTGCTTGGGGTTTGGCCGTCCCTAAGCACTCTCTTTATAAGTGCTGCCAATCTGTTTTATAAAAATGAATGCTTCTTCGCCTTGAAAGTTATCAAGGGCCGATCCTTGGCGATTGTGAGTAGAATCGCAGCTCTAACTTGTTTTTTCTTAGATTCAAATAGTTATTATAGCATTTGTCTTCCTTTCTGAAGAAGGAACTAGTTTTAAGTTCGGAAATCGATAGGAGTATTGCTTTATATATTTTCGTAAGAGTTTATGGTAGCTCCACTTAAGCAAACTAGCTTTTTATTAGTATTAGGTGGACGTACAGAATTATATTGAAGGGAAAATACTACACTTGTGTAGTACCCGATTTTACTTTACGAGCCACGTTAGAAGACAATGGCATTGCACAGTTAAAAATAATAATAATACATTATTTCAAGACAGAATTGGGTGACCGATTATTTATTTTGTTAAACCTTTCCCCACTACAAATCCAATTTATCTAAATCTCTTCCCTCGGAAATGCTGTAGCCCAATCGGCTAAGCTTTTCGCTACGGAATCGACAACGTCGTCAGGCGTTGACAAAGATTGGATAAATATGTAATGTGTGTTTTTTAATTGTTATTTACGTGTCTGTGTATCATATAATTTTTATTCTTGCATTACATATTAATCTAACCTTTGTCAACGCCTGACGACGCCTACGAATTCGGTAGTTGCAAAGCTTATCAAATTTGACTACAACATTCCCGAGGACAGATACATGTATTTAAGTAAGTTTGATTTGTATTACTTGACGCTCCGTACGTAATACCATGTATTTCCCCATTCTTTCTTATATTGCTTTCACTAATATTTTCTTTTGCTTTTAGTTTTGCAGGAATCCAGGATGATGTAAATATATTGAGAAACGACAGTGTACATAAAGGACAAAATGAGTGCCCCTAGGTTTGTGAGGGGCACGAAAAGCCGTTTCTTTTTATACGTTGGAATGTTAATATTTTTTGGTGTAGTGGTATATGTCTTCCATGAGACCCAGATGCACTTGGGTGAAATCCGAAAGACTGCTGAGAAATGCCAACAGCAACAAGAATCTCTCTCTGCACAATTACAAGGTAAGAAAGGAGTCTAAAGTCGTAGTAGTGGTAATTTTGTTTTCTTTTAGTAAAATTTTAGTACATATGTAGAGCTGGTTATATTTAACTGTATATGTGCTCCAAAACTATGGTCCATTTGTTTCTTTTAGACACACATACCTGTAAAATAGAGTATATATATTTTTTTAAAAGGAAAAGCAGTTTCGTGCGTAAAGCATCGTACAAGGAAGTGGAGATTTTAACTTTACGCTTCAGTCATTGTTATTCACTCAGACTTCGAGTTCTTTTAAATTCTGGTAGATAGAAGGCTAGTTAATTGTGTAATTGCCGAAGTTGGAATGTTCTAATTTTCTTACAACATTTCTAACTGCCTACTAATAGACCACGGTTCCGTTTCCAGGTATAAATCACGTCAAATTGTATTAGCATTATTTCTTACATTACCACAACAACAGAAGTACAAGCCAACGGTTGTATATTTTTTTAAATCGTTTCAGCTAGTATAACTGTATGTTGATGCACTGAGTTTGATTCATTCCAATGCTTTCTTTGAGTAGATAGCGAATTATGTCCTAACCTTAAACACTAATAAAAGTAGGTACTATGACCATACACTCAAAGAAAATCAAAATAGATGATTTTCAAGTAATACAGCGAAACTTGTCCAAACTGGAACTTTAGTCCCGGCTGTACCTCCTTGCATGAAGCTTTGGTTTGTCTAATCCGTAAAATTGTGGCGTCCCTTCTGATTACTGTTTGAGCAGGTTCAACTGGATCTATTTTGATATTTGTTCAGTAGTATACGCTAGGGTGGTTGTTTCATGAGTTTTTTTTTTTTTTTTTTTACTTTTTCCCTGTTTTTATGATTTGCATTTTCACTGTTTTACTTGTGAGGAATGGCCTCATTTAGAATGAATATATTCTTCTTCAGCTTTCAGTACGTGGTGGTTAGGAATCTATTGTTTTTAGCGGTAATCCTCGAAAGTCAATGTATCCTTGGTTTCTATTTCATTGGTGAATTATAGGTTAGAGTGTACTTTTTATGCTTACTGATTAAGGTCACCAATTGATGATGTCTTCTGCATAGAATGACTTTGTCATCTTCGTACCTATAGTATTGGATTTATTTTGGTATAGGCTCTTGTAAAAGTCGTGTCTGAATGTGAAAGTTTACATCGTACTGAAAAACGACTACAGCATTCCCGAAGGCAGATATTTAGGAAAATTTGATTTGTAATACTGACCCTCCATATTTAATACTATGTCTTTATTTAGTATTGAAGTACTTTGGTTTCATTTGGTTTGTGTTGTCTCAGTAGTGCCTCTGTTTACTCGAAGTATACTTTCCTTAGAGCGTACAACTTTGTTCCAGCCCTTCCGATTTAGATATTACAACTAATCATTTTTTTTCCTTCGGGGGCACAAAATGGATGCAACCATAATTAGTGAATGAATAAGGGGGGGGGGGGGACAACATATCTCATGAAAATAAAATTGAAATTCAAAACCAAAAACATATCAGTCTTCCTATTTTCACTGGTATTACCTATAACAGGTTAAAAAGTTTAGATAAAAAAAAAAATCAACATTTTCCCCGGCACTGTGTCCTTATAAGAATTGTAGAAAAGTCCTTCACTGACCAATTAACTATCATCGGATGTATACGAAATTATATGCAGTTGTAAGAAATCCTATATTGGGAGAACTAAGCGCAGTTTGAGTGTCAGATTGGGAGAACATGAGGAAGACGCCTTTCCGTAATGATAGACTTTGCACACGTTTCCCACAAAACGAAAACAGTAACAGATCTATCTCATAGCTAGAGGCTTGTTATGTCATTTCCAGGAAACTTGAGTTGAATAGTGACAAAGGATGTTTACATAAAGCGTGGTCACGCTTTATCGATTCCATGCTCATTAGGAGGTACTACTACATATATTTTTTATAGAGTTTTATTGCAATTATTTGCTCATTTTGTAAGTTTAGTATTGCAGTTTTTACAATAAAACGTACACTATCCATTTACGTTATATTTATTATTATTATTATTATTATTATTATTATTATTATTATTATTATTATTATTACTCATTTGTACATATTTACAGTAACATTTTTATTGTCAGTACTCTTCTTACATCTTTACAGTTAAATTTCTACAGTGAACATGGTAACACCTGGAACAATGTACACATATTAGAAGTCGGCAAAGAACACATGCATCATGCATTTCGTGTGTGTACTGCTAAGGTTGCATATAGTGGTTTAAGTATTCCACATTTAATATATCATCATCCCCGATAGTCCGCGCACTTAGGTTTTTTTTTTTATGGTGTTTTTCAGTATCCGTTTATTAGGCTGCGGCAACATTTACAACATAGTTGTGAATCAAAATCTGGTTCTGTGGTTTCGGGTGTTTTAACTGATTTCTTATCCAACTTCATTTCTTTCCTGTTGTACTCCCAAACGTTCATTCCTCCAGATGATGTAAGTGGATATTACTTACGAAACGTAGAGTTATATTGGTTAGCTATTGAAGAACAGGAGACTGCACCACAAACTTCAAGTAAGTATAAAGGTAAGCAAGAAAGTTCTGTCGCTTTTTCACCCACCACCTTCGAACATCGATATGTCACCTAAGACGTACCTGGAAGATCAAAAATAGTCCCCATCAGCATCGTGGGCCGTGAAGCGAAGAATGTATCAAGTGCATTTTGCACCTCTACTACTCTACTAGCGATTTGAACTGGCGTCCTCTAACGTGATTGTCCAAAGAATGGAACAAGTGAAAATCGGACGGTGCAATATCCGGGGAGTATGGCGGATGCAATAGTGTTTCCCATCCAAGGCGTAGAATGGTGTCCCGGGTCATCCTAGCCACGTGGGGCTTAGCGTTGTGCTGTAACAGGAGGACCCCTTTGCGATTCAGAAGTGCTGGATCCAGAGTTTTGAGTTTCTCTTGAACACGGCTCAACTGCTGACAGTACACAGTTGCATTAATGCTCTGACCAGCTGATAGCAGTTCCCGATGCACGATGCCGCGAGCAGTCTACCAAATACACAGGAGGACCTTCTTCTGGTGCAGTGATGGTTTCGGCTGTTTTGGAACCGGTTCATGGGATACTAACCAATGATGATGGCGCCATGGAGCTTCGTACAGGACCCACTTCTCATCACATGTCAACATCCTGTCCAGAAATGGCTCCTTCCTCAGACGAGACAGCAAAGAAACACAGGTGTCTGCTCGCGTTGCCTTCTGGCCCGGAGTCAAATCATGTGGGACCCATCGACCCAGCTTGTAGTGCTTCCCAAGTTGATGGAGGTGCTGCCGAATGGTTTCTCCACTTACACTGAATTGTAGTCCCAGTTCCTCACATGTCTGGCCACTGTTCTCCTTAATTGCTTCCTGAAGATCATTTGGTACCTGTGTTAGTCTTCCTGCACGTGGTGCGTCTTCGAGTGTTTCGTCACCGTCCTTAAGCTTGGTAAACCACCGTTGCACTGTCTGCGTAGTCACGACACCCTCACCAAAGGCCTGGCATATCTTCCGCCCCGCTGCAGCTGCGTTTGACCCCAGTTTGAACTCGTACAGCATACACGCCCTTATGACGCTCTATGGAGGTCCCATGTTCACTCCGTCCTTCCGCACGTTCACGGTGTAACTGAACTGCCACAACCAGGTAGTATGTTGGCTATACCCACACCAACAACTGACCTCCTGATCTCCATTCGCATTCAACTCACGGTGTGAGGGCCAATTGAACACAGACCTCCACAGAAAGCGACAAAACTTTTTTGGTTCCCTTATAAAAGATTCTGGATTTAGGCTTCAGCAGCAAGTGCTGTGGGTTATGCACCCGCTTGGTTCATCTGTCGACAAATTGCAACTCAGGAACTGCTAGGGCTAGGAAGGTGGTTGAGGTCTCATTGAGATAAATCAAACTCGTATAGATGATACATTTGCGAGAGCGGTGCCAGAGGTAGTGGGGGGGGGGGGGGTATTTATATCTTTGGAACTACTAGGGCTAGGAAGGAGTCGTCGCAGTTTTTCCAACGGAACATTGATCATCCAAATAGGATACTCGCTGTTGAAGCCTGCCGGTATGCACAGTCCCTCGGCTTTTCTCCGAGCATTCTTCTAAGAAAGTGAACTATGATATATGTAAGTTCCTTTATCGGTGTTTACTTCTGGTTTATTAAGTAAGATTAAACAAGCTTCTTTATTGGAACAATCAGTGTTGGATTTGGCTTTGTAGAGACTGTGGGCGGACAGGATGTAATGATCTTCATTACGTAAACATTTATGTAAACATGTACGTTATGAATATCATCAAATACTTTGCGCCAGCACAGTGTTCCTGGTGTGTATCCTTTCAAAGATAGGTTTACTCTGAAAATGTTCAAGGAATTACTATATTTCTACGGCTTGGAAGCTGCTATATACGCAAAAAGTAAGTATTTTTAGTGCGACCTATCGTGCTATCATAATTTAGATTTTTAATGTTCTTCGTCCGACAAAATATAATCATGCCTCGGTCGTAATCGAAGGTAGATTGAAAAACAGATGTCACATAGGAAGGGCATTACAGATCATCTGCGCAACAAGTAATAACCGAACGTTACTTCAAGCACTTTTGGACAAAAGAAGGAGACGTATCAGAGAATAGCGTAAATCATAATTAATTCTTAGCTGTAGTTCTGTATCTGTGTACAACCATGTGTAAAGAAGGGAAGCTCTGAAACAGATACCGCTTGTTCATCCAGTGGAAAATGGTAAATATTGTGTTTGTTGTTGTATTGCCAAAGATAGCAATGGAAGGCTGATTTTGTAAGCTAAGAAAAATATTGTGAATTTTATTTGCAGTTTTTTATACAAGGTGTGGGGAAATATAAATCATAATTTGTGTGTAATAAAACAATGTAGCACGCTATATTGAATGTTTTTATATGTAACACGTTGCAGAACTTAGAAAGTCACACGCGCATCTGCTATTTACAACAGTAATGTAAGGTTCCACGTCAGCATCGAACAGCGCATTATTATAAAAGTCCTAAAGAACTGTAAACCGTCAAGAATTTTTGCGAAATTCTAGAGATGATAGTACGGCGGTGTAAACTGTCCAGCTGTAGTTTCTATAAATGGAGCAGAGTTTAAAAGAGGAAACGGAAGCTGTGAAGAGCGCCGACTAAAAACTTCAATTGCAGATGAGATCAGTAACCGCATCGATTCACTTATTCAGTCACTCAATTTCCTCATAGATCGTCGCACAGTAAACATTGATTATTACTCGAAATTTCTCAGAGGCGCGGTGAAGACTGCCATAAGGAACAAGAGGAAAAAAGCCACAAAGGTATTTCTGCAGGATAACGCCCGTCAACACGTGGTTGCCTTAATCACGGCCACCATCCAGGAACGGCAGTGGCACGGTCTCCCACAACCTCCATACAGTTCGGACCTGGCATTTTCTGATTATCATCTCTTTGGCTCCTTCAAGGAGTATCTGGTCGTTTAACAGTGATGATGATGTCATCCGCGCTGTTGGAGAGTAGATATGTGTCCAACCAAACGACTTTTTCTAGAGTGCTTGCCGAGTGCTGGCGCCAATGTGTTGTGTTACTTTGAAAAGTAGCGATATTGATTCGAATAAAGGAGTTATAGATATGGGGATCTATATAAGCATTATAATTCATATTTGTCCTACTCTTGTATTATATGACGTTTGTATTTTACTACTTCATCTTGTGTGCATTTGAATTTCCACTTTTGCTATTAACTAAACTTATTCATGGCCATTTTGTAAATAAGGAACAAAACATGAAATGTGCATCGAAACAAAAATTACCCAATAAAAATTCAGAAATTAAATTAGAATTATCGTAGTTATATATTTGTAGACACTTTCGTAGTCAATAGTAATAACTTTTATGAAATTGAATATCCAGTTTATATAGTACTAGCGTATTTTTTTTAGAAATGTTCCTATTTAATCAAAATGAACTTGCGCTGGTGGTCAAAGATTGTGCAATTTAATTTTTCACACTCCATGATTATAGAAAATGTGTGTGTTTTTTATTATTATTTCAAGACATAGTCACGTCAAATTACGAACTTGTAGATCGACCCTTTTAAGGGCATTCCTATACACATTCAAATCATCTCGCTCTCGATTTTGTTATAACTGAGTGTGGTAAGGTGTGTAGTTCTTTGTGCCAGTGCTGAAAGAAAAGTGTTATCAAGAACTTATTTTAGCGAAGAGTTTTGATTGAATGCCAAATATGATGTCTTAGGCTGCTTAGTCAAATTTCTCAGAAAAAACTAATTTCTTTATAGCACTAAGCATTCACAGAATCTTGTAACTATTGTCTGTTAAATTGGTAGTTCATTGTGACGAGTTAAACAGAGTTAAATAAGTATTGGATAGGTTAGATTATTCTCTGGGAAGTATCGGAAGGCCAGTCCAGATGTTTCTCTGTTGTACCTCGTATACTAAGACATTCTTCCATGATATGTATACCATCACTTTAGTATGTTATCTTTATAAAACCCAGTTCGTTACACACAACCACCATATTTGAGTATTGGCTATATTTTCGTATAGCATTTATATCTAAATTGCTAATACATATGCATTTGTACAGTGGACTTTTTATAGAAACGTTCATAAATCATACAGACGTGTAAAATAATACCGTATATGAAGCTAATTGTTTGAAAGTATTCCTTTAGCCAATAACATCTAAGTAACTGTAATCCATTGATAACATATACATAAAACAGATGAAATTCTCTTTCTTTTGACTAATGTTCAAAGGTTGTTCTTAGAGTATTTATAGAATCCGTAACTATTCAGTTATTTAACAATATGTCTGTTTTCCAAGCTTGTAGAATTGTCTTTCGTCATTACATAATTTTCTAAATTAACAAGTAGAGAAGATGGATGAGCGTTCAGAAGAGATTACACTGCACAACAATAACTTTAAAAGGAAACCAGACGCACATCTCTGGTTTCTAAATCGAGGTTTTGGTTCAAATTCTGATGTTTGAAATTGCCCAGCAACTCCAGAATGTTAAGTTCATAGTAATGCATTTGGTTACAGAACCCATGAAAAGGGATATGGGAGATGCACTCACGACTAGAGGTGTGCAACGAGCGGATTTCGAGCGCTCGAAACACAAAAATACGTTTTCAAGCGAACAGAGTATGATCGAACAAAATTTGCTCGAACGGATTTGTTCGAACACTTTTGCTCGAAATCCTGAATTCGAGCGCTCGAAAGTCCTGGAATTTCCCCTTCCCCTCCATTTATCTTGGTAAAGGACGTAGTACACAATGTTGCCAACTGTGGTACTATTATTCTGATCATAGTATAATTTCAACTTTATAGCTTTGATACAACAGATAATTAATTAAGTACTAAAAAACTATTATCGTGATTCCATAGGTACTTTAACGCCAACATTTCTGGGAGTTAAAATTTGTAATCCAAGACTGCGGCAGCGCGAAACATCATCATTGTAGAGAATAGTCTGATGAGGAGGGGGGGGAGAGAGTTCATTACCAAGACCAAAAATATACACTTTTGAAATCCAAGATGGCGCCAGCGCGAAATGTCATATTGTTAAATATTAGATTTTCGTGAAATTTTATATGTGGGGGCTTGAAGGAGCTGAGTCCATTACCGAGGGCAAAAATGTACACTTTTGAAATCCAAGATGGCGTCAGCGCTGAATGTCACAATTGTTAAAAATCATCAGATTTTCGTGAAATTTTATATGTGGGGGATTGAAGGAGCCCTGAGTCCATTACCAAGTTCAAAAATATACAATTTTGAAATACAAGATGGCGGCAGCGCGAAATGTCACAATTGTTAAATATCAT
>JAGDQP010046565.1:0-15261 GCA_022664845.1 Lepisma saccharinum
CTTACTGATCCTTTTGCACTATAAGTTTTGTATATATAAGTAATTATTACACTTGTATAAGAACAGTTTTTTGTCGCTGACGCACATTTAATGTTTCCTCTCCGGTGCAGCGCGCAATGTCTTCTGCTGTATCGCTCGATGCGATGTTGCCAGCTCTCTCGGGCAGAATTGTCCAGCACTGACACAATCATACGCCGGGCGTTGACTCAAGCGTCTCTTCATGCATGCGACGATATCAATGCGTGTCGGAATATAAAAATTACTTTAAGAATATCCAACTGCACTAAATGTTATTATAATCATGTGAGGGCGAATTACCTGTCCGTCACAAACTGCATTCATCTTCCAACTCTAGATCGAGACACACTGCACCCGTTTCACCACCATTAAAAAAGACGCACACTCTCAGTGACTCTGAATATGAATCAATGGACCTCGCCGATCAGACTGATCAATCACATCAGCAATCAACTTCCTCAATACATTCACTTCTACTGACAGACTTCGATCCGAAATTTCAAACACCTAAACTGCTTTTCAACCAATTTTTGAACTATGTCCCTCGTGAAACTATATCTCAGTTAATTCCCACCAGAAATGGAATCATAGTAAAATCCACAGATCCTACACTAGCAAGCAAAATTCGTAATAAACACAGCTTTGAGATCTTCGGAACCACTGTGAAACTAACACGAATGGAAACCAGACCTCTGAAACATGCACCACCACCACGCCGATCACCCATGTTATCAGTAGTCATTCGTGGCGTAGATCCAACAATCACCGACGAGGAAGCTGAACAAGAATTAAAGACCGAGGGACATACCATAATCAAATGTATTCGCATCAAGACAAAGACAGGCCATTCAAGCTACATGATCCGTGTGTTTACCAATCACCAAGAGACTATCAATGACCTATTACGGTTAGGATCTTACATATATCGAAGACGTTACAGAGTCGGACCCTCTCATTCTCCACCACCTCTACCTGTAAGATGTGAACGATGCCAACTTTACAACTCCCACCATACCTCATCCTGTCCTAACAATCCCATATGTGCTTACTGTACTGGTCCTCACCACACCAAAGATTGCAATAACCTTCAACAACCTCCAAAGTGTAACACCTGTGGCGACAAACACCCGACTTTCAGTTACAAATGTAAAGGCAGACCTCAACCGAACCCTGAAAACCCTGGACTTGTAGTACCTGTACGAATCCCAGAACCGAAACCACAGTCTCCACCCATAACGTCAACTTCACAACCTATCACCATAGAACAATTCCTGACCTTCATCACTGTTGCACTACAGAACCTGTACCCCTTTCAGCGCCATGAAGTATTGCACCACCTTCAATTTGCTGCTCGCACTGTCCTAAATTCCAATCTCCTACTAACCTACTCCGGTCCGTATATTCTAGTCCATACAAACCCTCTTGAAACAGCAATTTAAACAGACCCTGACTTCATAGATATCTGCTCATTAATCATACCATCAAGCATCGACATTATCGCACAGTAACCATCAATGTACTACCAGGGCCTCACCTGTCTTACATTAGCCCAGAGTAGCCCCTGGGCAAGAAGACCATCATTCATCTGTCTGTCTTCAACGTTTGTGTCGTGGTAGTGCACATCGTGCTCATCTCTTTCACCTCATCATCACTGATCCAATACCCACTATAATGATTATAAGCAAAGCTTATAGTATCCACATTGAAATTGGAGATTAACAAAATAAAGGATAATAAAGAAATTACTGAAACACCACTTAGACCACCTCACCTTCCAGAATATCCCCCTTACCGTAAATCCTATTCCCGAAATAAAGGGTGTACCACTTTGACGAGTGCTAGTCAGCAAAACGACTAGCAAATTAAAAAAAAATATATATGAGTAAGAAAAAAATCAGGTCTTCTTATATACTTCTAAAATATCTTCCTCCTGAAGGACTACATAGAGAAAATAGCATAAAGGAAGAAAACTACATCAGGTGCGCAATAAAAATGTACGTGACTTACTATGCGCTGCGATGTTTATATGAAAGTTTTGAATATGTTTTAGATTTTTTTGTATAATATGCGCCATTACTTATTTTAATGATCAACTCCTGAATAAAAGAAAGAATTGAATCCCTGCCTTCATACAGAGAATATTAACATTAATTGATGGTTGAGTACATTGTAAGTATGTTCAAATGCTAATATTAGTACACACTGTACAGCTCAATGCGCTAAGTAAGCTGTAAAAAGAGCTACTAATAGCGCTGGAGTGGGGGCAGGAAAGAAAGGTACACATTCCCGTTTTAAAAAATGCAATGAAAGCGTTACATCAACTGGAGTAAGACGAAAAGTAATTGAATGTTATCATATGGAATAAGACTGAAATTGAAACAAGACAAATTCTAATATTTTTGAAAATGTAATAGAATATGAAGAATAATTTATTTATCTAATATTATAACTCCTGTGTGAATATTCATATAGATATTTTTTTTATTTTTCCATGAAATCACTCCACACTGAATGGAATTGCACTAATGAAAACAAAAGGATATGGAATAAGAACATTTGGAAATGTATGGGAAGGAATAACACTTAAAAAAAAGGAATGCATTGACTACACTGAAAGTATGTTCAAATAGTAATACTCTTATCACTAAACACTTTACAGTTAAATACTGTAACTAAGCCGTAGAAAGAGGCACTGATACTGGGCTGAAGGGGGCACGAAATAAATGTAGGCATGGGATATTGTACACATTTTCGCAAATTTGAAGGGAATGGGAGAAATTAACCTGTCTGTTTGCCCTTTTACGAAATTACAAAAGGAGTAAGAGTGTTCAGAAATTCCTAACATTTTCGAATTGATTCGTTAGGTAATACACCACTAAAATTTGAATAGTAAACATTTTAAAGATAAAAACTGAAAGAAGGAAAATATCACAAACTGAAGAATAAAAGAAAACATCGTACTGTACCTAACTTTCCTATTCACACATAGTTGGATTAAATTCTAATATAAGTTTACTTCCTTGAAAATTAAGTGATTTCAATAATTATTTCATATGCAACTAAGATAAGGGAAGTAATGAAATTTAGTACAATTTTTAAATGTCAAATCTATAAGTTATATAAATCTATAAGGAAGTGTTAAATTAGAAGTATGTAAACTTAGTAGACGTTAATAATAATAATAAACATTTTAGTTCCCGTGTGGAAATTTCATAGAAAGCCTTAGAAATTATGTCGATAGTAAACTTTTATCAATTCTTAAATTTAAGTATGGAAGTTTGCACAAACTGTTACATTAGAACTCTGTAAAGTTGCCACAAGCTTGCAACAAAGTTAATACTCGACGTGTGATAAACTTGCTAGAAATTTCCATAAACTGTTACATTAGAAGTCTGTAAAGTTCCCACAAGCTTACAACAAAGATAATACTGGACGTGTGATAAATTTGCTAGAAAATTGCACAAACTGTTATATCAGAAATCTGCAAAGTTGCCGCAAGCTTGCAACAAAGTTAATACTGGGCGTGTGATAAATTTGATAGAAATTTGCACAAACGGTTACATTAGAAGTCTGTAAAGTTGCCACAAGCTTGGAACAAAGTTAATACTCGACGTGTGATAAATTTGCTAGAAATCTGCTATAATGGAATTAGCTTTGAAATTCAGAATATCCTCTTAGTTAAGACGCTTCATTAATAAATGCTCTCTCTTGTTTGTTTTTTACACTTTGGAAATTTTTGAAATATTTCAGAGAATTCAATGGTAAGAAGACGAGGACAGGTTATATTTTTCATTAGTAGGAATAGAGAAAAGAAATAAACATGCCGTATAATATTCTCACTATAAACAGCATTCGTTCTAAGCAACACTAGTATCTTTCGGGTTGATTTTCATGAAAGCTTACCTTTCTTGTAATTTCAATGAGTAGTCAATTGAAAACATGTGCTATGTTCCATGTTCTAACACCGTGTAAAAGTATCACTTATTTCAATTGACTATCCACTGAAAATGGAAGCAACTTAAGTTTTCTCGAAATTCAGCCCTAACTCTGTCACTATGTTAATTGCTCCCTGTGCTGACTTCGCTTACGGAATATTATCCCCTGAGACTAATGTCAAAGTTCTAATCTTTTCTGTAATACAAGTATTTTACTAAAGAATATTAGGTTAGATAAAGTAGACTTATTTATTAACAGCTTATAGAAAGTAAACTAACTTAACTTTACCTAAAGGAAGCATAGTAGCGAGCCAGATGAGAGGAAAGAACACAAAAGTTTCCTTACTTGCTCGATATTGTTAGTAATAAATCTTGCTATCAATCAACCTTTAATGCTGTCATTTATAGTAATTAAGGTTGGAAAATGAGAAAATTGCTCTTTTCTTAATTTTATAAATAGGTGTGGAAAGATAAAATATTCAGTCAGCTCGTTTTTATAGAAAAACCGTGGATATAGTGTCGTTCGGCGAAGACTGGTTAGCTAAATAAATTGTTATTGTAAAGGTAATGGTGTGCTTTTTTCGAATTTTTTTTACTAGGAATGAGATGTTTCTAGGGCTTGTAAAGATAAGATAAGCGTTAAAAGTAGTGAATAGCTATTGATGTGAACTAGGTAGTATATTCTTACGGAACTATACATAATAAAAAACTATAAGAATTGAAAAGAGTTTTGAATGAAGTAATAAGAAATCTATGTTTGAAGCGCCATCAACTGCACCCGCATGTTAGCTGATTATTTTTGTTACACATGATACGTATCATGTTTAACATTCAGTGTATGTTCCCCTCCACCTTCAACGCACAAGTATATATTCTCTCATTTACATTTATGCTCCTTCATTTTTATTTTCTCACTTTCATCATTGAAAACTTTGTTTTAATAAATTACCAATTTTCTACACTTCCCTTAATTTATGTAATCAGGTACGAGCACGAATGAAACATTTTGAATACTATTATTTAGTGCATAGCCTACTTCGTAGCGCGCTCAACTTTAGTGTGAGCGGTCCCAGATTTGATTTCCGCTGGGGACTCAAAAATGTTATTGTTCACCGAGCATCATAAAGACAATTGAGGAGCTATTGTGAATAAGGCAGTGATGATTTCGGGTTGACTTTCATGAAAGCTTACCTTTCTTACAATTCTGATGAGCAGTCAATTGAAAACGTGTTTTGTTACATGTTCTAACACCGTGTAAGAGTAATACCTTTTTCAATTGGCTATCCACTGATAATGTAAACAACTTAAGCTTTCATGAAATTCAGTATAAAATCGAAAGCTTTCATGAAATTCAGTCCTTACTCAGTCACTATATTTACTTGCTCCATGTGCTGACTTCGCTTACGGAAATCTAAGACGGATCTCAAAGTTCTATTTTTTCTGTAATACAAGTGTTTTCTTAGAGAATATTAACTTAGATTAAATACATTTATTTATTAACTACTTAAGTAAAGTAAACTAACTTAATTTTACCTAAAGAAAGCATAGTACCAGCTCAGATGAGAGGAAAGAACATAAAAAATCTCCTTACTTGCTCGATATTAGTATTGAATCTTACTATAAATCAGCCTTGAATGCTGTCATTTATACTAATTAAGATCGGAAAATGAGGAGATTACTTTTTTCTTAAGTTTACAAGCAAGTGTGCAAATTTCATCATTGAAAATTTTATTTTAATAAATTACCGTTTTCTACACTTCCCTTAATTTAAGAAATCGGGTACGAGCACGAATAAAACATTTTCAACATTATTATTTAGTTCATAACCTACTTGATAGCGCGCTCCACTTCAGTGCGAGCGGTCACATCTTTGATTTCCGGGGGAAGGGGACTAAAAACATTTAGTGTTCGTGAGGACAATTGAGGAGGTCATGTGGATAAAACAGTGATAATCATAGTAAGAGCTTCGTCTCTTCCCTCCTAAGCTGTCTGGTGAACGTGCGAACACTAGAGGAATTCCTCCCTTTAAAGGGAGAGGCCTCATCCACTAGTGGATTGAATATGGCTGTGATTTATTTATTTTACAGTGGAAATGACAGATTTCTGTGTTTAACTTTTCTTATATCTTTTAAAGCTATTTTTTTAATTGATGGTCCACAAGTGTGGCCAGCACCCACTTCGAGGGTTACGCCCTCTATCCAGGCCTGGGAAGGAAGGGGAAGCATATGGGACTTGAAGATGGGTAGGGGGTCTAAGGGTGAATACAATATTTAAATATCATTCAATTCTCAATATTAACAAATCTGGACATTATAAGCATTGTGCTTATAATCATTATTTAGGCTGTAAATATATTGATGATTATGAAATGGAAGATGAGTGTGAGGTGCAAATTGACATCACAACACTTTGGCACAAAAGAAGACCAATGTATGATTATCTTCTCACCTAGGGGCGACGCTAGGTATTGATGGAAAACAGATGAGCCCTACATATAACAATTATGAATACTGTGCGGTAATGTGAATGATAAGTGAGTGAAGATGAGAGGTGTATAATTTACTCAGGATTGGTAGGTTTAATGGAGAAGAATACATACGGCCCCGAGTATGTTGTCTGGGGTTGTACTTTAAAGATTTCTTTAGCTGCAAGCGTGATTTTGTGTAGAACTGCGTTTCGTTGGAAAGGGAATAGATTTTCAAGGTTAATGTTAGGAAAGAGATAATGTGTTCGGTGGTCGGAGGAGGATGGATAGATTGATTGATAGAGGGTTCTGTGGATGGAGGGACGCGAAGACGCACTGCTAGGAAATTAGAGTCTGGATCGGGTTCTGGGCGGCCTTTACACTTGTATTAGAAAGTTGGATGCTGTTCATTGCACTGACTACATTTCGGTGGATTTGCTAGGTTGGTGCAGGCTTTTGTGGTATGGTTCCCGGTGCAGTATCCGCATTTAGGTTGATTCCTGCATTCATCTGTGGAATGATCAATGTATATTTGGCATTTTTCACACCGTAAAGGTAATGGTGGTTGTGTACGAGATGGTTCGACTCTGTGTCGACGTCTCTAGATGTGTGCACCGTGTTGTAATAGTAGGTCTATGGTAAGTTGGTGTGGAGTGAGTACACGAATCATATAGCTGTTAGTGCCTTCCTTTGTTTTTATTCTTAGGCATTTCGTGATAGTGTGTCCTTCCTCTCTTAATTCTGCTTCTGCCTCTTCGCCTGTGATATCTAAGTCAACGCCCCTAATGACAACAGATAATTGTGGTGCTCGTCTATGAGGTGGTTGCATACAGATGGTTCTAGTTGTTAGAGAAGTAAGTTGAGCATCTCTTCCGAAGATTTCAAAGCTAAACTTGTTTCTGATGGTTGTAGCTAAAGTACTGTCAGGTGACTTGATGATTATTCCGTTACCTGTCGGTATTATCTGGTGAATAGCTTCGCGAGGAACATATTTCATGAATTGCTGAAAAAGTTATCTTGGCGTTTGGAACCTGGTGTCAAATTTTGTGAGAAGAAAAGAGTGAAGAGGGACTTTTGAAGCCGGTGGCTGTGCATTGTGGTCTGAAGATGTGATGTTCATTTGCTGCTCTTGATCGGGATCGGAATCTGAAGCGCAGAGTATATGTGATCTTTTACTTGGTGGTGACTTTCCGTTGCCTGAATGACTTGATGGTGGTGTGCGTGATCTTGTTCGTGACAGTTGATCAGTGCTGCACTTATGTTTAGTTATCGCTCCTTGAGATGATGATTTTGGTGTAACTATGGATGAAGTTTCCATGATGACATTTGGTAATTGGTGTGTTCCTGACTTCGGTTGTTTTGGCATGTTGATGAGTTGGAAGTGATACGAAAATGATGATCAGTCTCTGTACAATGACTGCAAAAATTTGTATATATGAAATTCACTCGCACCGTTCGACACTGAGAAATGCCGTTTTTCCTATAATTGCTGTATACGTACTGCTCTCTTCTGTACGTCTGCTATACAGAGTCATCGGTAGCACGTTAACACACCAGAGATAGGCTAGGTTTGAATTCATGAGCTATTTTTCTTTTTCTTTCTTTTGCGCGAGAGACCTAAGGCCTCTATTGTTAGCCACCGGGTGATTAACACCCACTAGAGGGTTACGCCTTCTCTATAGGGAAGGGATGTATATGTGAGAAGGATGTTTAGGATTAGAGGTGGTCTAAGGGAGGTTATAATATTTATTTAACTTTTATTTTATTCAAATCAAATTCTATATCACGGGTATTATAAGCATTATGCTCATAATCATATTTCAGGTTTAAGGATCAATGATGATGAATGAGTAGTGGGGTGAGGTGCAATTCCACGTCACAAACAGTAAGACGGACAGGTGATGGTGTATCTTCTTGCCCAGGGGTGACTCTGGGCGCGATGAGCGACTGGTGAGTCCTAGTTGAACACTGATGGAAACACTGCAGTTATGGGAGTAAAAGATGAGATGAAGTGCTGTGAAGGTGATATTACAACTTTTACCTGTGTTGTCACACTGCGGTTTCAAGTGGGTTGGTATGGACGTAAAAGTAGGGACCTGAGTAGGTTGGTTGAAGGCTGATGTTTAGAACGGCACGTGTTGCAAATTGGAGTTGACTGAGGACATTGGTTCTTTGGAACTAATAGATATTTTGGAGGGTAATTGTGATGAATGAAAGAAACTGGTCAATGGTAATGGGTCGTGAGAGATATACTATGGGTGGGTTGCATGGTTTGGGTTCTGAGGGTCGGAGGGGTAAGACTAGTCCAGGATTGTCGGGGGTAGGTTCTGGTCGGTTTTTGCATTTGTAGCTTTAGGTTGGGTGTTGTTGGCCACAGGTATTACATTTGGGTGGTTGGTGAAGGTTTGAGCAGTCTTTGGTGGTGTGGGAGCCAGTACAGTAGCCACATTTAGGTGTGTTGAGACACTTTTGAGGTGGGATGGTCGTTGTAAGTGTGACAGTGTTCACATCTTGTAGGTAATAGAGCTTGGGAACGATAGGATTCAACAAAATATCTTCTCCGCTATATGAAGGCACCATCGGACAGCAGGTCTGTGATTGTCTGTGAGTGAGTTGTGAGTATGCGCACCATATAGCTGGGTTCTCCGGTTTTGGTTTTGATCCTAATGCATTTAGTAAGAATGTGGCCTTCGGTTTGGAGCTCCTTTTGGATTTCTTCGTCTGTTAGATTCGGTTCTACTCCTCGTACAACAACAGACAGCATCGGTGATCTTCGTGGAGGTGGTTGATGCTTTAGATGCGGAGTGTCGAGTTGTGAGAACTGCGCTAATGGTCCAAAGATTTCCAGGCTATGTTTATCCCGGATTCGTTTAGCTAAAGAAGCATCAGTAGATTTTACAATTATGCCGTTTCTGGTAGGAATGATCCGGCTGATAGTATCTCTTGGTACATACTTTAGAAATTGTAGAAGGAGCAGTTTAGAGTTCTGGAACTTAGGATCAAACTTCGTTAACAGAAAAGAGTGCGATGAACTGGTACTGGTGACGGAAGGTGAGTCTTCATAGTCTCTGGTTTCCATGTCTTGATCAGAATCAGTCACTCACAGTATGCGTTTTCTTGGATGGTGGTGAAGATGGCGACTTTCTAGAACTGTCGTTTGATGAGGAAGGGAGCAGATCAGTATTGCGTTTTTGTTTTCCTTGAGGTTTGACTCTAATGGTTGCTGAGTAAGAAGCTGGATCGTGGTACGGCGGTCCAGATACTTGTTGAGGTAGATGATGTCGTCCAGTTTGCAGTTTATGATTCGGCATGATGAACGATATGCTGATGGTCAAAAGAATGAGAAACGTGCAGACATGTGCTGGTCCAGTCAGAACGAAATGAATGTCAAGCGTTGTAGAAGTGGTAATGACTGATTTGTCGAACTAACTTCACCTTCCAACACTGGAGAATGCCGTCAGTCCTAATAAGACCGTATGTGCACTTTTCTCTCTTGTACGTTTTGTAATACAAGGTCCTCGGTATTACACTAACGTATCTGAGTTAGGCTAGGTTTAGTTATAAAAAATCTGGTTTAATTGGTTCTACAAAAATATTCGAACCTAAAACCAGGTGGCAATCCTGCTATTTTCTTTTTTCTTTTTTTTTACCTAGCCGCAGCTAGGACCCACCAGAGGGCTGAACCCTCTATTTAGGGAAGGGATTTTAGGTTATTGGGAGATATGTATCTATAAGGTTGTTGGGTTAAGACGTGTTTAGGTATTGCAATACTTTATTTATTTATTCTAATCATAATTTATCACTGGCCATTATGAGCTTTGCTCACAATCATACTATTTAGGTAGGATTATTTATAATTATGGGATAAGAGATGAATATGAGGTGCGTTACACGTCACAACACTTCAGTACACTTAGAGGCGAATGATAGTTTCTTCTTGTCCAGGGGCGACTTTGGACAATATGATAGACAGGTGAAGCCCTGTTAGTACATTTATGATCACTGTGCAACGTATGAAGGTGCAAGATAATGAGGCATATCTGGAATGCAGTGTGCTGAAGCAAGCGCAAAGTCTGGATGATTTGGTGTGATTTTATATTGGTATAAAGTGAAAAGCAGGGAGAGGGGTGTATGTGCATGTTGTTCTGGTGGATGGTGTATTTCGTGAGAATGTAGTATATCATGGAAGAGAAGATGGTTAATTTCGAGGCGTTTGTGAATGTATTTAATTCGCAGATCTTCTAAATGCAATACGAGGTGAGGGAATGTTATGCAGTCATATAAGTCTTGAGTCGGACTGGAGAGTTTCACTCTGTAAGCAATGCGTAGTGCATCTCGTTCCAGTATTTGAAGTTCTTGTAGAAGTTTTGGTTGGCGGCAATCCAGGCTGTAAATCCATAAGTAAGGCCAGGTCGGAGGAATGCTTTATATGTATTAAATATAGTGTGTGGTTTAAGATCCCAAGTGGTGCCTGTTAGTCGTTTGAGCAGATTTAGTCTATTGTAGGCTTTACTAATGACCTTTTATAGATGAGGGCGCCATGTTAATTGATGATCGAGTATGAGTCCTAAGTAAATTACTTGTTTGGAGCATGGGATGGGCGTATGATTGATGGTGAGAGTGAGTTTGGTTGGATTTCGTTTAACACGAGAACGGCGTTTAGGAGGGATAAAGAATATGGCTTGTGTTTTATGAGAATTAATCGTTAGTCCCGATTCGGTGCACCATGATGAGAAGGTATGTATAGCTTCATTCATAGTTCGGTTGATATGTTGGATTGATTTACTAAGGGTGAGGAAGGCGGTGTCATCTGCGTATTGGAAGATGTGGATATTAGGAGGTAAGGGTGGAAGATCTGCAACAAATAGTAAATACAATAGTGGAGAAAGTGCGGAACCTTGAGGGACACCACAATGGAGAAAGATAGGATGTGAGGTGCTAGAGTTTATCGAGACATATGCAATACGGTTGATTAAGAAGTTAGAGACAAATATGATGATTGTGATGGGAAGGCGGAAGTGCTGAAGTTTCCAGAGTAGTGCTGTGTGCCAAACCTTATCGAATGCTTTCTCTAGGTCAAAGAGTACAAGACAAGAAGGATGTGAAGTATTGAAGTGATTAGAAATTGTGTTGGTGAGACGTAGAAGTGGATCATTAGCACTGAAAGATGGACGGAAGCCGGCTTGGTGAAGGGGAAGGAGGTTGAATTGGTCTAAATGTTTATGGAGGCGTTTTACAAAGATTTTTCTAGCGTTTTACTAAGAGTGGAAGTCAGTTGGATGGGATGATATGACGAAACTGCATGTGGAGGTTTTTGAGATTTAGGAAACATGAGTGTTCTGGAAGTTTTAAAGGGAAGGGGAAAATAGCTGGTACGGAGGATAAAAGTATATATAGTGGCGAGTAGTTGTAGAAAACAGAAAAGTGCTTCAATTATATGGCGGTATGTGATAGTGTCTATGCCAGGTGCATAATTTCTTTTCGTGCTATGGCGGAGCTATGTCATCTGTGGTGATAGGGTCTGTTAGAGGATGATCAGGAAGGTTATGATTAGGATGGGGTTGTAGATAGGGTGATGCTAAATTAAGGCGGTCTGCAGGGTGCCGTCTGAAAGGATTGATGGGTTGTATGGGTGTAAAGATGTCTTGCAGGTAATCAGCAAATATATCTGCTTTCTCTTCGTCAGTATGGAGTGCGTGGTCATTATGGATGAGATAATATGGCGTTTTACTGTACTTGCCTGTGAGTGTATTAAACCTTTTCCAGTATTTTGTTGGATGGCTTGTATCTGCGAGTTCGTTGCACGTTTTGACCTATTGTCTAAGCTTGTATGCTTTTATGTAGTTGTATACTGTCCGTTCTAATTGACGATGGAGTCTTAAGGATTCTGGATTGCCTGTGTTACGGTAGTCTCGATATAGCTGTCTGGATCGTCGTATTAGCGGAAAATATTGAGGTGGTAAATTAGATCTGTATGGATGAATGCTACCTTTTGGTATGAATTTCTCAGTGGCTTGTTGGAAGGTGGTGTTTATGTTGTCTAATATGCTATACAGTTCATCTTCAGTGGCTGGCGATGCTTCAGGATTAATATTAGCTTGTATATAGTCTCGGTAACCAGTCCAGTTTGCTTTGTCATATCTGAGAGTTTGACGTGGAGTAGAATGTGGGTTTGGAAGTGGTCTGCATTGACAGTGAAGTGTAAGTTTAATGGGAGCATGGTCACTTCCGAGAAGATCAAGGACTTCTATGGTGCAGCGATGTGTTAAGTTGGTAGATGTAATTACGACGTCTGGCGTGGTGTTCGAGATAGGTCTTGTGGGTTGTGGAAGTTTATGGATAGTACCTGTTGTCTGAAATTCTATAAAGTTTGAAAAGTTAGTTTTCTCTCTGTCAGTGCGGCTGTGTATGTTTATATCGGCCATAATAATGTAAGTCCGAAAATTATTGGATATGTGTGTGAAAAAGTCATTTGGAAGAGGATGGCCAGGTCGGACGTAAATGGTGGCTAGTGTTACATAGTTTAAGTTGAAATACAGTGTTGTTATGAGATATTCCGGTATGTTTGGTGTTTGGATGTGATGTTGCCGGTATGCTAGATATGATGCAAATCCTATAGCTGTACCTCCGTTGGCTGGAAGTGCGGGAAGTTGGCTATCTTGTCTTAACACGGTGTAGCTGCATATTTTGCATACGATTTTTGATGATAAGTTTGTTTCATTTAGTAAGAATGCATTTCTGTTTTCTTCCAATAGTAGTTGCTCAAATAATGGTTTGTTTTTCTGTAGTGACCTGAGATTTAGAAACAGAAATTTTAAATCCATAATTACTAGCAAGATTATAAGGAGTGTGAACAGATTATACTTCTGTTTCAAGTGTATGTGCGTGAAAATGTGCATAAGGGCCTGAATAAGTTGCGTTGAAGTTAACGTTTAAGATGGTTTTGGCCGCGTGCTGTATTTGTTGAAGTACGAAAGGTCTTTGAAACGGGTGAATGTTTTGCAGAGTGACTGTGATAAAAGTTAGCATCTTGTCTATGGTGATTGGTTGGTAGATAGAAGTGATTGGTGGAGTTGGTTGAGGTTGAGGTTCTGCTGTGCGGATGGGTACTACCGGTATAAGTTCAGGTTTTGAGGGTTCTGGAGCAGGATGAGCTTTGCATCTGTAGCTAAAGGTAGGATGAGTTTCGCCGCATGTTGTGCATTTAGGAGGCTGCTGTAAGTTTGTACATGATTTGGTGTTATGTGGACCTGAACAAAAACCGCATTTAGCGTTATTAGTGCATTTAGAAATCGGGTTTAAGTTATACTGTTAACAGCGTTCACAGCGAAGAGGTATTGGCGGTGGAGAGAGCGAGGGCTCAACACGATACCGTCTTCTGTATATGTATGTTCCGTTGGATAAGAGAACGTCTATTGTTTCCTGATGGTTAGTGAGGACCCTAATCATGTATGTAGGCCCCCAGTTTTGTTTTTGATTCTAATGCATTTCACTATTGAGTATCCTTCCGCTTTCAATTTAGTTTCTACTTCTCCATCTGAATATGTAATACCGACTCCGCGTATGACAACTGATAATGTTGGTTGCTTGCGTGGTGGTGGTGGTTGCTTATTGAATTTTTGTTTTAAGCGAGTCATGGTAGCGTTTTTTCCAAAGACTTCATAGCTGTGTTTGTTACGGATTGTTGAAGATAAGTTGGAGTCTAGAGATTGAATGATGATTCCGTTTTTGGTAGGTATGATTCGGTTAATCAAGTCTCTGTTGAAGTATTTAGTGAGTTGCTGTAGAAGAAGTTTCGGATTTTGAAATTTCGGATCATGCTGAGAAGAAAAGAATAGAATTTTGTGGTTTTAGCTGTCACATCTGGAAATTGGTCCCTGTTAGTGATATCCACTGTATTATTGGATTTAGAGTCACTTAGAGTATGCGATTTCTTAACCGGTGGTGATTGCGGTGTTTGTCTTCCTGATCTATTGGGTGGTGAACGTGATCGTGAGCGTGATGTCTTGTCCAAGTCGCGATGTTGACGACGGATTTCTTCTAAAGATGAGTACGGTGGAGGTCCTGTTACCACTGGTGGAAGTCTATGTTGCAATCTTTGTTCTGGTTCTGTCATGATAGTGATAAGTCTTGTTGCTGTGATGAAGATAAACAGGGCCGTAGCCCAATACATATAAAGATGCAGTCACTTGTTAGTAAGACCCTATCACTAAACAATGACGATGATAATCAGTCTCTGTGCAATGACTGCTAGAAAAACTCGATCTAACTTCCACCCTCCAACACTGAGGAATGCCGTCTCTCCCAAAGTGACCGTACGCCTGTGTATCTCACTCGTGCGTATGCTACACGAGGTCCTCGAAACAGGTTAACTAACCACAGTTGGGCTAGGTAGTAATTATGCTATTTTTTTTTGCTAGCCGCGGCTAGCTCCCCCAAAGGGCTACACCCTCTATATGGGAAAGGAAGTTAAGCTGAACTAGGTAAGGATATTGGAAAGTGGATGGGCTAAGTGGGTTTATTGTATCTGTAAACTGTATTTTATTTTTCCATTATCTGGTCATTATGAGTTTTCCTCATAATCATTCATATAGGTGTGGAAGAAATCAGATCTGGATGAGGTTGGTGATGTGATGAAGGTGAGGTGCACTAGACGTCACAACACTTTGGCACAATTAAAGACAAATGATTGATATTCTTCTGGTCTAGGAGCTACTCTAGAAAGTGATGGAGACAGGTGAAAGCTCTGTTAGTTTAAGATGGTTACTGTGCAATATATGAAGGCGAGAGGTGATGTGAAAGATCGAATGAGCAAAGTTGACGAATAAATGCTTCTTCTGGGTC
>JAGDQP010046566.1:1219-15260 GCA_022664845.1 Lepisma saccharinum
ACTTCGCATTCTTTTGACATTTTCTTCCATTCCCATTTTCACACATTCTTTTCACAGAATTGGC
Organism: Lepisma saccharinum; assembly: GCA_022664845.1. Taxonomy (NCBI): domain Eukaryota; kingdom Metazoa; phylum Arthropoda; class Insecta; order Zygentoma; family Lepismatidae; genus Lepisma; species Lepisma saccharinum. The sequence continues at coordinate 1,284 of JAGDQP010046566.1, forward strand.
AGCACTGTGATTCACATGCGCTTCTACATATTGTAGATTCAATCGTTAATCATATTTGCTTCTTTCAGCATTTCAATTTTCCCGTTTCTTCTCAGCTCTTCTCTAGCACATTGGCCTAACATCCATGAGCTGGCGCCGTTATTGCTTGACTGCGTGATGTTGCATGGAAACGACTATCACCACTGGATTCAGTGACATGAAATTAGTTCCTGTAGAAACTTTCATCCGGTTTCTCCTATCCGAGTTCGCGAGTGTCCCTTCTAGGAAAATTTTGAATTAGGCCATCTTGGTGGCAAAAGTGGCACTTTATATGGTAACAGTTAAAACCTGTCATGATGCAATCTTAAACTTATTGTGTGTAAATACTTGAAGATATATAAATTACAATAATCATTCTGGGGGTCTCCGATAGTTGTAGAGCACTCCCTGATAAATATCAAATAATCATTTAAAACTCCTGTTTAATAGAAATGAACTCAACCATCCAAACAATTTGTCTTATATCACCTACCGTATGGATCTATTTAATGGAGTGGCAAGGAGTTCGCATTACTAAAAACTTAAGTCCTTACAAAACAGCTTGTTTACGACGTTAACAGCAATTCAACCTACAAATTTGTAATTTATTGTTATTAGTGTTTTGTTTGTCGAAATATTTTTCAGTAAAATTAAAATCATGTGTTTATTAACATGGAAGGAGAGTATTTTGGTCAATCCATACGACAACGTAACGAAACGAGGAGAGATATAGAAACAACATAGACTGTTTTCTTGTAGTGAGTAAAAGTTTCGGTCTTACTGAAGAAAGTGTTTGGAAGAAGCAATTGTTCTATTAACTAAACGCTATAAACTGGCATTATTCCGAACTGATGATGATTGATAGTAATCAAAATAGCAAAACGATCCAATTGCATTTACGCGAAATGCAAGTTACAAGATTTTGTATTATCACTGAAAGACTAAGCAAAGACGGAGTATACTTTGGATGATTCTGTATTTGCTTTCTATATACTTTCTCTATTTGCTCATCATGGTAAAGAGTAAAAAATTCAATTCAGTTATGAATGTAAGTTGTTGAATATGAAATGAACTATCAAACAATAAATTGAGCCCATTGTAAACGTTATCTAATTCAGTATTTAATATCTGGCTATTCAAACTCGCATTAGACTCTTATTGCGACGATCAGGGCGTGTAATCCTTCTTCCAACTGACGTCCTTAACTGAAGTGCCTACGTGGGGGAACCTGGGCTTGTGCACAACGGGTGAGGCGACACCCAGTTTATAAATCCGGCTTAGGGTAACGAGAAGTTACTCTAGCAGATATGTAAATCCAGGGTTGCCACACTTGGTACAATTGTACCAAATTCAGACCTTTTTGTCATTCAACGGCCCGTTGGTACCACGCTGGCATTTTCAGCCCCTTTTGTACAAATATTGGTACGATTCTACCCAATTTGACACCATTTCACAATTTCTTGTCACATTTTCAAACGTGTGAGTAAGACTTTTCCTCCATCTAACGTTTCTCATACTGTGTGTTGGACTCTAAAAATACTGTTGAACATTTATTCTGTGACGTTGCACCCCTTCTGGCATAGAGCACTTAGAACTCTTCCAAATGCTATGTTTTGCTTCCTATAGCCACTAAAGACACTAAAATGCGTGTAAAATGGAGAAAAAAGTACCTAAAGTTGAAGTTATAATGTTGCATTAACATTACAAACTCTACTATAACAACTTTTTTCTTTGCACGCACTTTAGTCTCTTTCATGGCTATAGAAAGCAAACCAAAGCATTTTGAGGAGTTCCGAGTGCAGAAACTGTCTCTGTGCATGCCGCGTGTGCAATTAAAAGAAACACCGAACCTGACTAACCTCCAAATGCCCTTGGCCACTATTTTTATTAAATTTATTAATGCGTATGTATATAAAAAGCAAGTATCCTTGTAACACTTAATTTTGCACACGATATAGGAAGTTCTTGATATCAGTTAATCAAAATAAGTTCATATTAAAAACGTACAACGTTATATAACAGAAGGTGCTTTCGTAAAGTATAATCGCTATTTCCACTTGGAATTTTATGATCTTTATTAGCAATATGTTATTATTTTGTAGGTTACCGTAATTATCTTGCAACTTCGATTGAGTTTAATTATTTATAACAACTATTAAAAATGTTTGAGGATGTACATATCTTGATTTTTATTGATAAGATAAAATGAATTGTATGGGCGGTAACAGCACTTTGGCTTACGCCCTTCCCATAATGTTTATTGATGTTTACACTATTCAGCCAAGTGGTCGTAGACAAGTTGGTTAAAGTCAGTTTTTTATTCTTCCATCTTAGACTGCGTAGCTGTTTTTTTTATGTGTTCTGGTTGTTTCTCCAAGGGCACTTGTTAAGAAAGTGTTCTCTTTTAATTATTTGCCATACATGTATTTTTTATCGCAGTTATAATACTGAATTAAGTTATATAAGATGTAAGTTTTCTGCACGTATCTGCTACAATTTAACTTAATTGTAGTGTTACAGCTGCAATACATTATTCTCGGTGGAAAATATTTTTTTAAAAAGAGCACTTTCGTGACTTGGACTCTTGGAAGTGGAGGGGGACAGTGTTCTAGTCTTGTTTCCTTGACTTGCCCCTTTCAGTTCCGTGTTATAGAGCCATAATGTAGAAAAAAATGAATTCAGGCCACTTTCCTTCAATTTGGTACTATTTTTCACCTCACTCCAGAGCTTGGACTGTGACAACCCTATGTAGAGCGTCGAAATAAAAAAAGCTGGTAATGTTGCGTGAAGCAATTTAATTTAATAACAACGGGTTTCTATTTTTGTTTTCTCTACTCAAGGTAACCAATAACAATCTTTTATATTGATTTGTATAATTAATATCTCGGTTCTATAACCTCGGATGCATAAATCATGACTTGATACTTACTTAAAACATTTTCGGCTTCATCTTGATTAGATATAAAAATTATATAATTGCAGTTTTATATCTACTTCCATTCATGATTTTAGTTTGTATTTTCCGTTCCTGGATATGACATTCATAGCACCTCCCATTGACCTCTACCGAGCATTATTATACATAAATTTCGACCAAGTACAAAACAAAGAACTGTAGCGAAAAGAAAGAAATTGGTTCTGAGCACATTATCGCATTTATCGAATTATAATTTCTCAACTAACGCCTCTGTGTCAGCTGTGGATTATTCTTCTGCACAGGTTTTATATTAGGCAGTACATCATTTGATTATATACATTAAGTAGTTTAATTAGATCATATACAATATCTTTACTTTGCCACTTCAGCTCGTAGCTTACGTAATGTTCCGGTTTGAATTATACATCTCATAGCTTATATAATTAAAATATATAGAACAGTAACAATTCTTAATCTCCTAGCTGTATTTGCTTTAGTAAAACCCGTTAAATTAGTTCAAAACAATATTTATATGTAATGTAATACAGAACATATGATTTGCATTTCCTTCCGGGCTGCATTTTTGATAGTACCCCAAGTCATAAGATTCCAATCCTTTAGATAATTTCATTTTGCTTTAATTTCATATCATGAAGATCGCTAGGTTACCTTTTGTATATCCTCCCGTACATAAATAGATCATCGTTTAACCGAACCCAAGTAAATGACTGGTAAGGTTACCGTAACACCATCATTTTTCGGGAGATACAAATAATAATTGAGAAGTCCAGAAGTAAAGGGATACAAGTGACATTGACAATACATATGTTCAAGGTAATCTTTCATATATAGCACAAAATATTTGTGATACAAAACTGTCAATTTTGTACCAAAACAAAACGTGCAAATGTTAATATTTCCACGTGTAAAATATGACATTTTTTTGTGTCACATATATTTCTAGTTATATATTGTATAAAAGATTACATCGAACGTTGTTATTTGCCACTGTCACTTCTATCCTTTAGCTTCTCGACTCGGCAAATAAGTTTCGCAATTCGTGAACAGAGAGACACTTGAGGACTACCAAAGTCAGGAACAATTAATTAATTTGAACAGGTTTTACTATTTCAACCCAGTATTTAATTACCAAATGTGCATCATAGTTGGCAAGAATTTGAAGAAACCATAAACATTTTTTACGTTAAATTAGTAAAATACATAACGTATAAGCGACTGGAATGAACTTACCAGTCAATTGACTGCGGTGCTTCAATCTTTCATTCGTGAACATCGACTTACATGTAAAATTTCTGTTGGCGTTAGTGGAATGTTTTTATAAAGTTAGTAGTTTAAATGTGATAGGTTTCCAAGAGCAACTGTAGTTCCTTTCCCAGCTGTAAAACCTCAGCTTTTTGATCTGAAACTGGCAAGCATATCCAAATCTACATGCTTCATGACCATTAAAGTTTTAATTTTGAAATGCTTAAGGATTTAAAACTCATCTGCTGACTGAATTTATAAAACGTTTAAAAAAACGGACACAACAATTACCTGGCCACGCAATGCAAATTAAATTTACATAACTCTAATATTTCACCTGGCACGTTTACGAGCTTTTTGGTCGGTTGAAGTACTGTAGAAAATCACGTATATTTTGTATATTTTACATTGAATATAAAATGGAATGACATCACTTGGAGGATTAATATTGATGTTAATGCCTGGTAGTTTGGATTGGTGCTAAATAAAAAAAAACTCTGTTCATTCAATAGTGCATAATAATATCATTTTTATAAAAGATAAATGCTTCTTTGAAACACTTTCACATATATTGACGAAATATACATTTGTCCTCATTCTACCCTTATACATTATCTGAAAAGATGTATTAGGTAAGCGATTGTTAATTTAATTTATGCCTTTGGTTATGTTAAAGAATGTAACGGGAAATGCAATTTACCTGAAAACAATGATCAGTTCATCTAGAAGTGGTTCATAATTCGAATCAAGCTTTAGATTCTCCCTTAAGTTAACAGAGTGCAAGTCTACTAAATATAAGTGATATCACTCTTGCTTTGTCTATTTTGTGGGATTAATAGGAGAGCGTTTTAAAAGTTAATAACAACTTCTGCGTTAACCCGCACATCATATAAAGATTTGATTGTAATGGTCGAGCAATCCACATTTTTGCTTTGTATGTTAATAAGTTAAAAGACACTTCAAAGAGCGAACAGATACCACTCCTATCGCAATTTGGTAAAACAAAATGGAAACAGCACATTCTTTCTCTCTGGTCTTCATAAGCATTGCGTTAAAAGAATGCGCTTTAAAACCCCGACTCTATTGAGTAGAATGTCCAATACATAACGAGAGTTATCACAAAAAGAATGTAAAAATTCGCAATCATAACTTCCTTCAGTCTCATTTCATCAGTTAAATATAACTTACAAAGCTTGTTTTCATATATTCAAAAAGTGTATTTATTCTTTTCCATTGAGCACCCGAATGAACATTGAAAATCGACTGGTAAAAATAGGAATTATCACAACTTTTAATATATAATCCTTCTGATTATGGAATATGTAATCATTTGTAAATTGTAAGCTTTATTTTTTCATCGAACTGTTTGACATTTCAAAATTCGTTAATAAATAAATGTAATACTGCTATTAATATATCCCTAGAATTATGTACCTTCTAGTAATCTCATGGTTACTCTACTAGACACAGGTCTGTTTACAGTGATATATAAAATAATTGAAAGTATCTATCTATGAAAGTATATACAATTTTCTCAGGCTCTAGAATATAACATTTCATTTATGGATAAGGGTGAGACAGTGAATGAATATATCTGCTGGTATAATCTTATCCTTTCTTGTAGTTTAAATCTGACAACTATAAATAGGAATAATTACTAAAACTGAACTGGATTGACTAAAGGACGGCGAGCCATCAACTACTGCCCACAACCTATAATAAAGGTGTGACGACAGGCAGTCATTTAATAATTATTATGGTGTTTTAATTTAGAAGAAGCCCCTGTAGCTTTGGAGCTTAAACAATTTATCACAAACTAGGGCTTTGTACAGGAACAGTCTCAGGGCCATGGAGCAACTAGACAATGCAATTTTGCTCACAATAAGTTTCGTACTTGTAGATTATGGGATCTGCTAAGCCTCTTAGAGTCTGAAAGGATTCATATTTTAACACGTTATACGTTATTGTACATAAAGCATGATACGGTGTCAGTAAGAAATTTGAATTTTATTTATCGTCTTTAGGTATCTCAGACTCAGATCGCGATACGGTAGTATGGTAGGAGAGAGGATGTAGTTAGGTACTAGTTTTTAGATATTATCCCACCATTTTCGTGGTGTGATTCGGAAAAATACTGGAAAAGTCTCAGCTATGATGAGCGGAAAGCATGCACGAACCTAAATTCTTTGAGAAATTGTAAAGATGTCTCAAATATCGTATTAAGTGAAGCGATGAAAACGCTTCTTACCTTTAAACTGTCAATCACGATTATCATTTTAAGTACTTCGTGACAGAAATGTTATTTGTGTGAAGTAGTAATATCCTATCGGTAAGCTTTCCGTTATGTGAAATACGAAGATAAACCTATACGTTATATTCGGTTCTAGACTGATAGTTTGCATACGATGCACAATACCCCTTTCCCACATACATTTTATGTTTGAACAATGCAATATGTTTCCATGGGAAGTCATCAAACTTTCCTTTTAGTACAGTTATACAGAAAGATGTTTCAGCATGTTGTAATAGCTATTCTGATAGTTTCGATACCTGGAGAGCCCTGAAAATGAAATTTTTATATTCCTGCGTGGAACAAAGGTTTTAATAAGTCAGAATATTACTGCAGTAACTCGTCCTGTTGAAAGCTGTAACATATAGAAGTATGTCACGTGCCAGTTTGGAAGCGTAATGCTCGATATGAATATCTGCACATATTTCTCTCGTTCTGACAAAAGTACATAAAAGCATTCTTTATAGGTTTCCACGAAGACTACGAGATATTGAACACATTAGACAACTAAGTCTACACAAATCTTCGGGCGATTTCCATGTCCCTCGGAAAGACAGTAGAACATTGGACAACGATGATAATTCTAATTTTTTAGGTGCTTCGCTGGACAGATCAACAGGAAAGGTCCGCGAAGTTAGCCAACACGTAGGCGACGACTGTTGTAGAATAATATTCAACATTTGTGGGATCAATGGCGTCTGTTAACAATATGCACCAACAATGTAAACACAAAGAAGGTCTGAACGTGTCTCTACATATGTAAAGTGCAAACGCATTTATACTTCAAAAGCATTAAATTGATATTGGCACTAAAATACATGTAAGGACTATAGAAATAGTCTAAAGTAAATTTTAGAACCTACAATATATGTATGTTCTGAAAAATTTAAATGTTCGCCCTCAAACTGCAATATTCTATGTGTACATTCTGTAATTCACCAATCAAAGAGAAATGCTATATAGAGCAATGCACTTGTTCCATAACCGGAAGTTCAATCCGGATCTCTTTATGGTTTTGTAGCCCATACTACCACTATATATTTTTAGCATTCCTCGCATATCCCACATATACAGACAATAGATCCTACTCTTGTAATAAAATGACTGAAACGCCCAGCCGACAACATGAAGATACGGGCTTGAGATGCAATCACGACAACGACCAAGTCATATTCTATATTTAATTCCTAACTGTTCCAGTACACGAAGCCTTTGTGCAACAGAAATAATGTCTGACGCTGTGAATTGAAATGATCAACTAGTCTACACTAATAACTGTGCCGTTTAACAACCATGGAAAATGATAAAAGCATGTTTTCATAGTTCACGTTTTAACAGAAACACGCAGTTCCTTTCGGAATTAGATGATTAAATTTTTAAAAGGCTGTGAATATAATGTACGTAGTGATCAGTTTATAAACCGTGAAATAGAGGCCATTTTGTCATCTACCCTTATAATTATGAATTAAATTTGCATGCATTTTTGCTAATGAGCTTCCGTTCTTTCGTCTAAATTTTTCATGTAGCTTGAAAACACTGAAGTGTTAGACAATCGTTTGTATGCAAATCTCATATACCCTGTGATTTGATTCTTAGTTATATTGTTTCTACGCTTACCAAAACATGCATTTTACTACAGGTGAACAGTATTTGAGAAATGATATACTTAATTTGCGACAGTAAATCTAACTGGTACAACTGATAAGGTTTCTTGTTGGTTGGTAATATACACTGCAAAAACTGTAACTTTGAATTGTGGGTAAAAAATACAGATTTTGTACCCACACTTTTTGAGAGGTAGTGGCGAACTCAGGGTTGGGATTAGAGGGGCGGTGTTTTGCCTCCCAGTTCTTGTGAGGGAACAGATTAATAAAAATTGATGGTAAAATATGAATCGCTGTGCTCGTCACTGCCTCTGAAGAATAGGTGGTATAATGTGCCCACAATTTTAGAGAATCTGTGACGGACACAGGGATTCATATTTTACCATTGTTTTTTATTAAAATCTTCCCTCCCAAGAACTGGGAAGCAAAGAACAGCCCCTCTAAAACCAACCAACCCTGGGTTCGCCAATAACTCTAAAAAATTTGGGTATAAAATGCCGATTTTTACCCACAATTCAGAGGTACAGTTTTTGCAGTATAGCAAAGCAGTACACATATTACTAAAGTATAAAATAAGTGATAATTGAGGCAGTGAAAGGAAAAGTGGTGTAAGTCAGCTTCTTTTTAAATATTGAGTTACGGTCACATCTGTATTTTCCACGTTCAAATATATTTGATGGAAATGTAGTACGAGACGTAACTCTCTTGTTAACCGCATATATAGCAGCACTTAACTGGATTTTACTATGGACTTCATTGTAGCGTTCTTACTAAAACCGGCTGTTTCTCAAATTGACTTCAAGTTGACTTACACCGCTTCTCCATTCATCGCCACTGTTAACATATATTTGTTATTCATGTACGTATATTATATGAGATAGTCAATAAACTATGGTGTGCTTCAAGATAGGGTAATTGAAACGTCAAAAGATACCATTGTAATTCCAAATTTAGAGTTACCTTACAAGGATATAATGTTTGCGTTTAAATAAGTGCGCGACTATGTTTGATTGCTGTAAATGTTTCTAGTAAAACGAAAACCATGTAACATATAATTTCTGTGGACTTCGTGAGTGAATCGTATAATCCTCAATAAAGCTATTCCGAGAAAATCAAGTTATCTTCTCTGGACGTCCATAAGAATACCAGTATGAAGTCTGTCTTGTTCTCTCTGTTTCTCCGACGTTATGACTTACACAAGTACTACGATGTACGACATGTTTAGGATTCCATTCTTGACCTTACCTCATTTTTGTTTTCAATTTTGAGGGTTACGAGATGCAGGGAAGGTGCCACAGAATTTTAGTCAGACATGTCTGACAAATGCAGTGGCGAAACCAATTTTAACATGTACATTCATTAGTATGAAATTTATTAACAGTCAAATGTACAAAGGCGCTCTGTGTCTGAGCCAACAAAATCTTGCATTGAAATAGAGGTTTATCTGTAAGAGAATCTCCCTAAAATGATATATCTATGCATTTTGATGGGAGAAAAGTGTTAGTTGCTTCGTGTGCGATAACAAGGAAAACCAAGCAGGTAATCGTCACACCAATGACCTAATTAGAAGTAGTTTGTACATTTACAATGTTTATCGTTATACTATTTCTTTGCCTTTCCACATCCCATTCTTTGCCTTATTTCAGTCCTATTTTCTCAAGGTAGATTTATCTTCCTTATAATTGTCAAGAAATCGACTCTGTCTTTTAACTGTTTCTTTCCTCCAGCCTAACATTATTTTGCCTGCAATTGCATTCTCTCAGTATAAACTTATAAAGTAAACCAATGCCTTAACTGGTTTACTTTACTCTTAATAGTTATCGTATTTTTAATCTCTGCTGCACTTCTCTGTTACATACGAACTTCTCGTGTCCAGCTGAAATATTAAATTGCTTATATTTCTACATATTTACAAAATTTCCAATTCATTTCGTTATTTTTTCGAAGAGTTGAGCATTCCTCTTCTATATAACACAGTACATCATACAAGACATTTCATCAATATTTTATTTCGCTAAACGGTAAAAACCCATTTATTAATTGCATCGCACTATAATTCAAAAGGTTCCGATGGACTGAATAGTTTGCACTTGTGCATATAAACAGACATACGTGTGGGCTCGCAAGCTCAAAATATATGTTCTATTTCAAAATTAGTAAAACTACTGCTCCTATCATACGAACATTATTTCAAATCCCCCAACAAAACTTACAAAAAATTAGGAAGTAAATTCATTCTGACAGCAAGAACAGTACATAGGGATCAAAACAAAATTATTGTATGTCTTGTAAAACCATAGGTCTGTTCTAAAATTAAGCAGCCTTGCCCAATAGTAAACTTCGGTCAACTTTATTTTTATAAGGGTCAGTCTAGAAACTTTGAACTTCGGCCCGTCACGATTCGACCTTCAGGCATTAAAACCAACACCCATGCCGATGCCAGGACTCAAACCTGTGACCTTCGAGTCGCTGACCTAACACCGTAGACCGCACGGCTACCCTAGTACCCTACTAGGGGCTAGCTTTGACCCCAAGTAACAAATTAAACTACATGTTAGGGTCAACAATAAACAACATTTTGTCCAATTAAAACTATGGAATGCCTCTAGTGTATTACAACTGTACTTCAGTGATGGGTTCTCTCTCAGATTGAAGTTCTCTAGCTGTCTGGATATTTGTTTAATGTAAAGGACGTCCTGAGCCAAAGTTGGCTTAAGCCCTTAAAAATTAAATTAAAATTCATGTAAAGGAGCCCGTGGTGATATTTCAAATTAGGATGCGCAGATTAATTGATTCATTTTACATCATACTGTCATTCAATTTATTCACAAATCAAATATAATTTAAGTAACACGAGACTACCTATAACATCTGAAACGAACAAAATATTTTCATTTCATATTTACTTCTCTTTTTCCATCTCGCACTTTCAAATCCTAAACTAATTACTTAAATTGTTTTTTTGCAAGGATATTAGGTAATATGTTATGGATTAGGTATTCTTATCACATGTATACAGAATGGTTGGTTCTGAAATCACTGTAAACATTCAATATTAATATTTATATTTTAGTGAGCTTAATTACTCTGCCGGATTTCATATTGACAAAAAAACCACTTTTAATTCAACAAGAATTTCCGAAATATTTCATATTTAATCTATGATTTCTCAAGTAAAATCGGAACGTTTAGGTGTGGTTTACCACATAAAATAGCAAACGATTAGAACCCATAATATCCCATGCTTCCACGAACACATGAACATAACTGTTTGTTGTTTGCAATCTTTTCTCTTGCACTGATCATCATTAAGATAAAAATGCATCTAAATATGTACTTTTGATAAATCGTTGTAAGTATATTAAGTTATTTGATTATTACGAAAATATCTAACGTGTTTGGCGTATCATGTTAATTCACATAAGAACTTTATAGCCAAGAAAGAAGAAAAATCTTACTTCTAAACAAGTTACTAATTATCCTAGAAAAGAATAAATAGTAATAAATCCTAATGATATGTGCTAATACAAGTCATGATATCTGAATATCTGAGTCGGTCAAACTTTCCTACGTGTAATTTACACGAAAAATACAACATATCTTCGCTGGTTTTCGAAATATCGCTGGAGGATAAAAATAACATTACCCAGCCATGAGCATTATATGTAGTCTAATTATCTTGAACATAGGAAGAGGTCGCACGACAACGACAGGTACTGTATGGCACAATTTTGATTCTATAATGAAAGAAAATTTTCCAAGTTGATAATAAGTTTGTATATGGATGTGTTCAACAAATATTTTATGAATATTCATTTAACTGTATTAACATTATTTTAATTCGAACTAATAAAACTGAAATTGTATATTTTCTATTGGTGATTGAAATCTACAACTCGGATGATTTAAAGTTTAAAAAGTAATACTATAAACTTATATTTTCTTTTGCTTAGATACAAGGTAGAAAATCCTCCGTGCCAGTAAAGTAGAAACAATGAATTCTTGGAAACTGACTTAGACATATCAAATAAATTTAATTCTATACGCTCAGATTTCTTTTGAATTAAAAATATTACTATGAGACATTTAAGATTCTGCTCATCACTGCAGGATTTAATCCTCACAAGTGAATAGTATAAAGACCTGGATTTCTAGCTTCGGTTTGAGGAAAGGCTATCCTAAATTACAAAAAAAGGTGAGCAAGTTGAACTGTGCTATATTCCTAATGTCGATTTATTAACGCTTACCTAAATAGAGGAATGAGTTTAATACAATTATATCGGAATTTATTTATACTCCATATCATAGTAACCTTCTGGAAACAAGTTCATTTAGATAACATAATGCATAACTATTCAAATAGTACACAAATTTTAAAAAAATGTATAAAATTATTATTTTCCCAGAGCTGTCCAACTAGCTCTGTTACTCTATCTCAAGTACATTTATTGAATGAGAGGCTAATCTTGAAGATATTAGATATACCGCATTATTTATTTTTAAATGCCACAAAACCATTTAACATGACTTTATTTTGACGAACAAAGATAGGTCCAAAATGTTTCAGTGTTGCACCAATGCTCAAATGCACATTTCAATTTATGGGAAAGCTGCTGTCCAGCAATGTGGTGTCCCGAAATACTAGTATAATCACCTTACCGTACAACTTGGATCTTTAATCTTCAAAAGTAAACTCGGATCTTCGTGGGAAACATAACTTACGAAAGGTGAAAAAGTCATTTCTGCACTTTTAGAGCATTTTCCTTCCGTGACTCTACTTACTGATATTTGAGCCGACACGTTTCAAGTGCAGTACAATTAAACATAATGTAAGGGGTTCATGGATTAGACTTGTCTATCCTTTCTCTAACATGTTTTGATTGGAAACTTGTGGATCTTATCACGTAGATCTTGAAGTAACCACATTAATTTCAAATCGTTGTGAGGCAGAAAACAATTCAGAGGTTTAGCACAATCATACATATACATAAACTAACTATATGCGAGATCCTAACCAGGGTTGGCGCAAGCCATAACTGAGGACTTTAAATGATCTTTCCTTAGATCCTGCCGTAGTACTATCTAGAATACTAGATTGTTCGTCAGGTCTCTCTTTTGTCGAAAATAGTATCAGTTGAGATACTTTGTCGCCAATATTTGAAATCGACTTGTATCTTGCAATAACAGCAGAACATTTTTCCTTAGTAGTTGTATTCAAATAGATGAAATACAAAATTGCTGAAATCAACTTTTGACCACTTTGAGTTAACAAGAGAGGTGAATAATATTGTTGCGAAGATATAGGTTATCCGCGCGTTCTAATAGAATACTTCTTCTAGGAAGAAGCTAAGTTTTTTTTTTATATTCTGTGTATTTGTTTGTAGCGACCATCTGGGAGTAAAATTTCACATTATATGGCTTTATGATTGAGAAACTAAGTATATCTAATGATACTTACTGCACGTTTATTATTGCATTTCATAGTATAACATGGTGAACTGGAGTTTGTGTGGAGATTCTTTAGAATGTGCATGCTACTGATTTCTCTTGTTATGGTTTCGTTTTGTGCATGCTACCTATTTATTAGTTATCTTTTAATAAAGTAAAAGCAGTTAACCTTTCTCGTATAGAATAGATGCCATTGGGTTTTCTTTATAGTTTTGGAACTAATACGCTTTAAGGTGCACACGATTTATACTCTGTTGAAGTGGCGCAGTACGGTAGTGTGATGGGTGGACCAAGTATGCATTTTGAAGCACTGAATTTACAGGATCCTAATTTAGACAGTTATTTGGAACGATTTGAAGACGCCTTCAAAATTTCGGATGAGCAAAAGCTCAGTTACTTATATGCTACAATTGGTTCAAAGGCTTATACTAAAGAAC
>JAGDQP010046568.1:0-15260 GCA_022664845.1 Lepisma saccharinum
TTACAGTTAGCTAAGTATACAGGAAAATCGTTCATTCTTTGGATAAATTGATTTAAAAATTTGGCTGGACTTGAGAAACTTCCCCGAATCATGCATATGGTTGTATTTTTTAGAGTTATTCTAAGATTAGCCAAAAATATACATATTAGCCATTTTTTGTGTTACTTTACCTTGTGCAGGCTTTTCTTTTTCTGAACTTTTAACGTGCAACTTTGAATACGACGCGAAGAGAAGGATATCCAACCGTGTTATCACTATAAACCTCAATGTAGGCTATGTGTTGAGAGATAATGTAACAATGATTAGGTTAGAATGAGTTAACCACTCCCGACACATACCAAAATAAAAAGTGCCATTTAATTTGGTTTAGTATTAGGTAAGACTAGTGCAAGGTTAGATTCAGCCAATCATGGATCTCGGGGAGAATCTAAACTTCATCCCAGAATTCTCAAGTTATTGGCAACACTGTTACAGAAGGACATCGAACCCAGAATGCTCATGGCATACTCACCTTTTAAAAAAAGAGACGTGTCTCTTTACACACACACACACACATTGTCATGTATTTGTACCACAATCTCCTTCCTCGTTCACGCCCAAGATATTCTCTCTCCTAGATTTCTACGTGTCAGACAAAGAGAGGGAACAGACAGACGAATGGTATATCCACTCCAGTGCATAAACTTGCTCCTCTGTTTTGCTTTTGTTTGTAATCTTCTTCTTCCATGGAGCAATGCACGCCGATGCATATTCTTCTTTATCCTGCACAAAGAAGAACCACCCATGTCCCCAAGCTATGCATGCACTTTCTATTATACGTTGATTGCAATTTGCAACATGCAGATCATTCACGATACTGTTATCTCTGAAGTGTGAACTAAAAAAAAATATGTTCCCAATAAATGGGCTTAACTCAATATACACTATATTATTTTTTTATATATAAAAAAATGTATGGTTAAAAAAGATAAAGATAAAATGAATTGTATGGGCGGTAACAGCACTCTATGGCTTACGCCCGTCCCGTTATGGTTACAAAAGGAATTAGAATTATGGTTCACGGACCCTACACTAAGGCTTGCCGCCGCATTTTACGATTTTTGAAAGTTATTTATTAGCTGTTCAATTTTCAATGTTTATCGAAATACGATTCTATTTTGTTTTTCAAATATCAAACAATCGATTTTTAAAATATCGGCGTACATATATCAAAAGTCGATTTGCGATTGAAATTAGATTTTTCGATTAAAATCGCTTCTCGTTAATCGAAAAAAACAAATTAGTTTCGAGTTTTAATAATAAAAAAAAAATTGGTTTCGATTCTTAAAGTAAAAAAAAAATAGTTTCAATTTAATTGAAAAATCGGCTTTGATTTTAACTGTAAAGATTCCATTTCTTTTCCATATACCGAAACCGATCTTATTTTCCAAATATCACTTTCAATTTCTAAATTTGAAAATCGAACAGGACAAAACGCACTAATATACAATTTTGGAAAACAGCTAGGTAGAATAATGCTTATGGAACTCTAAAGTTTTTTGTTTTTTTTAATTCATAGTTTAACTAAGGTTCATTTTCTTTTATTGTCCAGCCTACATACAATTTACTGGCATTCAAATATCTAAGCTAGAAATGAACTATTTATAATACCCATTACTTCACATTTTAGACATATTTATGTACATAAATATACTATCATAGCTGATTTTCAAAATTGTAATGGTTTCTTTCCTCTTACCATTATATTTTAGAAAAAAGGAAAAGAAGACCAAGCCTTTAATAAACTTACAGACTATTAGAGAAATAAAGTATAATAACATTGTCTACACCCAGCCTAATTTTTTCCCGTTATCTACCAGATCTACATGTCAAATGTTTCTTTCGTGATCGCTTACACTACAAAGAATACACAAAATGCATCAATTACCTACTAAGATTACCTACATGCGCGCTGCTGCCATGTTGAAAATGAAAAAAAAAAAGAGCGGGATATTGAATGCTGAAATTCCTTCTTCACTTTGGAGTTGGGACAAATGTGTAGAATTGATCACGTGTTGCAAGTTTAAAACAGTGATTCCGCCAGATCCCCCCCCTGTGGGGGAGTTTACCCCCAAAGTATAGACAACAAGTTTAGCCCCCGAACTTAAAAATTGTTGCTGTGAAAAATCGAGAGAAACCGTACAATACTTCACTTAAACCCTCCCAATTTTGACTTTACACCACCACCCCAAACTGAAAATCCTGGCGGAAACACTGGTTTAAAATGAACGACCGTGTCGAAATATTTGAATGTAAGTATTTTAATAGTTTCAGATTTGATTTCAAATTATGTTATCGATACTGTACCATGTTTTGAGTGATATATCTTCATGATCATTGAATAATTTTAACTTCTCAATGTGAAAATATTATTGGTTGGATTTCCCCAATGGGCTTCCATGTAGATATTAATAGATGAGAGGGCAACTATAATTATAAGAATACTAAGATTAAGAACTCTTATAATTATTTGAAGTGTTTTTAGAACTTCAAATGCGTAACGCTGTTACAACTTAGGTGGTTATTCATAGATCCTGGTATAACATTATTTAGTGATTCATAGTTCATGAGACGCACTTATCTTGCAAAAACTTCCAGAATAACCAGCAGAATTGTGATCATCCTTCGAATAGCTATCAATCTTTGTCTGTTGTTATTTAATATAACTATGCCGATTACCTACAAGAATGGGAATTCTACGCCTACATCTATCTTCATCCATGTTGCTTTTTGCCTTATTCACTTCACATCAAACTATCTTGATTTCGCATTGCCCACATTACTCACTCACATTAAGGGCGGAGGGTTTTCAGCTGTTTCCAGACTTAGGTGACATCTGTAGTTAAAATTTTAAACACTTATTTAATTCGGATAAGTGTGTATAACGGAAGTGAACGGGACATAACATAACGGAACGGAGGACTATTGAATTCGGAAAGGGGGGTCTGAAACTAGCTGTAATCAAAGAGAAAGCGGAAACGAATTCAAACACATATCTATTATTAAAAAATGAGATTCGCATACGCTTTTATGACAAACGTTATGTGTGCATGAGTGAGCAGTGAATTCTTCTGCACATAGCGATAAGTTCTCTGTTTATCGTTGACACGTGTGAATACTGCTTTTAATATGATCTGGACCCTTTGTTGATATGTTCTGCCTGAGCTCGTAATGCGTGTTTGGGTTATCAGATTCTTTTGCCAGACTTTTATCGCTTGCTACGTGCTCCTAGTGCTTCAGCCTTTGGCCTGCATCTCGTTGTGTTTCTAGGTGTTATTGCTTCCGTTCACAGTTCAGTGCTTTGCAGGTTGCAAGTGCACTGCAGTCTTGTTGCAAAGCAGATATAATCTGTGTGCGAATTAACGGGGGAAGGGATGCCCGGGATTTTATCCCCTGGCAAATAAGTTTCCCTCCCTGACAAAGTTATCTTTCGTCCCTGCCAGGGATAAATTTCTCCCCCCTAGAAGATGTTTCAATCAAGATTAGCTAGAATATCGGAACATTTTTATTTGGCAGAAGTTGAAACTATTTTAATACAAGGGTATATGAACTTTTACTGGCAGTTAGGAAGCCTGTTTGGAAGTCATTTATTTTGTGACGTTTATGAAATAGCTTAATGTGAAAGATTTGGTATGATTAATTTGATTTGGTAACCTTCTATTGGAAAATGAGACTCTCTTTCCGCTGATCTAGTGGTTACCGTTGCTGACTGCTGATCGTGGGGATCCGGGTTCGATTCCCGGCTTTGCCAAGAGATTTTTTCCAAAGCGAGAGGGTCTAGAACGGTGCCCACTGCCCACCCACCATGGTGATGCAATTGGAGAGCTGCTGTGAATAAAAGACAGTGGCGATCACGGTTGAGAGCTTCGGCTCTCCGCTCTCAACACGTCTGGTCAGCGTGTGAGCAGTAGACCAATTCATCCCTTCGAGAGAGGCCTCATCCAGTAGTGGATTGAATATGGCTGTGAGATTATATATATATATAAATGAGCTCTCCTGCGTAGCCTAGTCGGTAGCTTGCTAGACTTCAGTGCGAGCAGTCCCGGGTTCGATTCCCGGTGGGGGCTGAACATTTTCGGTGTTGACCCAGCGTCGTGAGGACAATTGGGGAGCTGCTGTGAGTAAAAGACAGTGGCGATCACAGTGAGAGCTTCGATTCTCCTCTCCCAACACGTCCTCCCTTTGGGGAGAGGCCTCATCCACTAGTGGATTGAATATGGCTGTGATTTATATATACTACCTTTTCAAATCCGTGCGTTATATTTTCCCCCCCCTGGCTAAAAAGTTTAATTCGCACACTGGATATAACGTGTAAAAAGGATGGATAAATAACCACTTTGATCGGGTTTTCCCCGAGATAGAAACCCACTTTCTCTTTCGGAAGACATTTTGTTGTATTTATAGAAGTCTGTGAGAACATAAAATTTATTGATGCGCTCAGGGGGTGTGCTCCATATAACTTTAAAAAGAGCCCCTGCGAGCTCCCTCCAGCACATCCTTGATTACACTGAAATCAAAACCAGGATATTATTATACAAGGGCAATCGATTGCGTCCTGACTGGAAATATTATTATTATTATTATTATTATTATCTGCTGTCGATTGCGGCAGGTTGTTCAACATTACATTACCCTTTTCTTCGTACAATGAAACTCCATTATTAGAATTTTAATTATGTTTGTCTTCAGGCCCTAACTTTGGCTCAAGCCGGATGGACGATGATGGGAGAATTGGTGGAAGGAAATGGGAGATCCCCGAGAAAACCCACGAACAGGATGTTTGTCCACCACAAAGTGTACGCAATCCGGGATGGAAACAAAAATACCACGCAATAGAGGTGAGCGCTCTACTACTGAACCATCGCGGCCATTATACTTTAGAACCATATTATATACCATAAAATAATAAAAATAAAAAATAACCACTTGGCGTGACAGACCTATAGGTCCTCTAAGTCTGCCCCCACGCAATCTGTCCGCTGTCGGTGGAACTGCGTCCACCTGCATGAGTGACGACTGTGTGGTCAGTACTGCGCGCCACCTGGAAAACGAACAGGCCTTATAGATCGAGTGTGGCTGTCACTTCTTTATTCACGTGACTTCCCAGTTTGCCTCACGTCGCTGGGTGGACACCGAAAAGTGGGACTCCAGCCGGGAATTGAGAACCCGGGACCACGCGGACATGAGTCCAACGCTCTGACCATGGAGCCCAAACGGTTTGTATCTTACCTGGGAATAATCAAACTTTTTTTTTTTACATTTCTATTAGCTATATAAATATGAATTCATTTATCGCCTTTAGGCATCAATAGTGCAGGCTGGGATATGGTAATGGAAAGGATACGGGAAAGAGTCAGATATCACCCCGGCCATTGCCTGGTGTGACTGGGAATACCCTGGCGAACCCTGATTCAGGATGGTCGTACATTCCTATCGAAGCCAGGCAGGACCTCCCGAATGCGAAGCGAACGCTCTATGAACTGAATTATGGCCGGTTGGCTTGTATGTGAATACATATTTTGAGAAGTGATATTTTTCTTTCGAAAATAATTATTATATTTTATTTTTCGAATTATGTGTAAATTTCATTACACAGGAAATAGGCCTATTATGCAATTATAGTTCATTGCGCTTACTATTATTATTTTCGCTATGATATTTTACGCGCTAAAGAAATAGATACGCCTTATGCTTCAGGAACTGGACGATGTAGATTAGAATACGAAGATGCAGCTAGAGGTGGACTGGGCCGCCCGGATACCCGGAAATTTCCGGGTGGGCCCTGCTTCTGCAAAATCACTTAAGATATTGCTCGATAACTTATAACTAATTCAAAACTCCGTTCTCGTTCCTAGTAACCAGTAGCGTAACTAACGGGCCCGCAGTGCTAGCAAAGGGGGTGGCACTAGGGAAAGGGGGCCCGTGCCAAACCCGTAGCCTTATTTGTTGAAAAATCAATAAGGCACTAAAAAAAAAGTCTCAAAAATACATGTAAGTTATTAAGTCGAAAATGTAATCTCGTCCATAATTTATGTATTCAATAATGTGATGTGCAATCGATAACATATGAAGAGCATGGAGCTGATTCTCCTACGATAAGAAAACCGTTTTAGACATGGACTTGTTGGACGCGAGTGGTGGCGATAAATAATGGTCCCCTGAGCACAGCGCTGATGTCAGAAAACGGGCCCGAACCCCATAGAAATCGGGACCCGAAGTTTCGAACTTGGGTCCCTTCTATTCACCAATGAAATATGTAGTTCTTGGACGTGGGAGGTGGCATTGGAAAGGTCGTGGTCCCCTGAGCACATCCGTGATGTCACAAATCGAGCCCGGGGTCTGATGTCCCTAGATATCGGGCCCCGAAAGTATAGGGTCAGGTCCCTTCTATTCACCAATTAAGCATGGAGTTTTTGGACGTGGGTGGTTGCATTGCAAAGGTTCGGTTTCCCCTGAGCACACTGGTGATGTCTTAAATCTGGCCCGGGGCCCGAAGCCCAAGAAATCGGGCCCCAAAGGATGTTCATGCCATATTCTCCATGCTTCATTGCAAAGATTTTCAGACTGCAGAAAATAAAGAAAGCGAAATAATACTTGGCTATAGATACGCATACACAACTTTACATTTCGTGGGGGGGGTAGCTATCCAAGTCTCCAGCTAAGGGTTCATTCCTAAAAGGGCAGTCCAGACTCCAGACCAACTCAGTATTCATCAAGGCCCTTAAGCATCATTCTCCGGGTGGGCCCAGGCTTGTACTCCCAGTCCGCCTCTGGATGCAGCCGATAGTAATTTTGAAGAGGAGATAGCAAAAATATGGAATAAAGTGCAGGAAGAGGTTTTTTCTCAGATGGCTCTGATATGGACCCCTCGCTTCTTCGTAGTGGCTCGGCCACATCAATTGTGACGATGCCACCTAACTTGGAGCGGCTAATCAAATTTCGAAACTTCTTCAAACAAGCTTGTGTCTTGTTTTTATGTAAATAATCATGTGCCATAAAAGTTTGTTGCATTATTTTAGGAACACCCTGTAGGAGAGAAAACCATACTTTACACGAATTTAAAACAGTGATTCGTTGCTGCTATTATAGTAAACCACCGTGTTTTTCTTCCCAATAGCTTTCATGTCAGAATTCCTCTTTCTTTGGTGCCTGTTATGTATAAAAAAAAAAGTGGAGGGATATAAAAAATACGGTTTCCAGATGGTGTTTTTTTTTATCCTATGTTTCCTATGTTTAGAATGAACATTAAAACCTTTTTTCTTCGATTTTCATTTTTCCAGGTTGTCTCCCTTTTTTTGACCTTGACGGAAGCCATTTTGTGACGTTAATGCTTCCTTTTTTTTTTTTTTTGTAGGTTCTCATTTTCCAGAAAGATGTATTGCAGTTTGTTGTGGTAGTGTTCGTTTCGTCTGTTCTCCAGATGGCAAAGAGACTCAAACGACACCACAAAAATGAATAAAGGAAATAAATTACAAGGGAAGTGACTGAAGCCTAAACTCCATAGGCGCCAAGTACAATAGCCTTTTTATCTAGATAAATTCAGGGAAACATCTCCTAAACAGAATCATCACGAGAATTTTCTTTCTTTTTCGAACTGGACAATTTCCAGTTTTGTACATACGAGTTCGAACAAAATGTTAGTTTACTAGTTCGCTATAATTTAAAAACTCATGAGAGTTCCATAATTATTGAAACGTGTTCGTTGATTTTATTAATTACATATATTTTTCTTCTTTAATGTACCCCTAACTTGAATCCAGTGTTTCATAGTCGTTTCATTTTTCTTCAGAACATTATTTCCTTACCAATTATTCTTTTCCCTTTTTGTGCACTACATCACAGGCCTTCTCTGTCCCACAGTAAAATCACCTTTTCTTTTCAGACGACGATCTCAACTTTCCCCCATTATGAACCGCGTGCCTCACGTCAATGTTCCCGACGTTGCGTTGCCGTGCTTCAAGCGCTCCTCTCTCTACCGCAAGTGAAACCTAACTGTGATGTTTTAAAATAAGAAGGAAAGGCCTGTAAAGGAGAGAGAAGAGGAGAAGGGAGAAGTCCATTTCTGTTTGGCAATAACGTTTTCCATTCTTCAGCAGCTGTACAGTGGGTCGGAAATGATGATTTATGACTGAAGCGGTTTGTCCTTTAGATCAAGAATTTCAAGAAAAATGGTTCCGAAGAGACGCGACAAAGAATACACACAGCATCTTCACTACCCCCCGTGTGTGTGTGTGTGTGTGTGTGTGTGTGTGTGTGTGTGTGTGTGTGTGTGTGTGTGTGTGTGTGTGTGTGTGTGTGTGTGTGTGTGTGTGTGTGTGTGTGTCATATTTTTAAAGATGCTAGCCAAATGAAAAGCACTAATGAAATTTTGGAAAGCGGCCCCGATATGCGTCCTTCAAATGAAATAACTGACAATTTGAAGGAACATGAGAAATTAGAAAACCTGGCGTATGACGTAATCTATTACTCACTGGTATTCTAATTTCTTAGCTATAATAAACATTATCAAAATCTTAGGTAGTCCATTTGATACACATTCACAAGTATTATCGGGGCCGCTTTCCATAATTATATTGTTGATTGTCATTTGTTCAGTATCGTTTTAAAATTTGAAAATACAAACTTACACACACACACACATACGTGAACGCAGGGTAAGTACTGTAACTTATTCCTCAAGTAGCACACAAACGTTGAAACACGGTGGATTCAACGTTGTATAATTCTGAGTTCTGTAGCCGCGAAGGAAGAGTCATAACGTGATCATGGGTGGGTAGACACTTTTAATAGCCAATGCGAGGTGGGTAATAAGAGCGCGAGTTCTCGTTGATTGCTTGTGCACTTCCCACTTCACCCCGCGCACTTGCCAAGACCCATCTTAGAGGTCTACAGAACTCGGTACTGCACAATACATAATTTTAACATTGTCACCGTTTAGATGCAATGCAGTCTTCAACGGTCAGGAGTAGACGATATGAGCAACTTCTTTTTTTATAACGTTGTATTTGCCCATCTGTTCAACGGCTCAAAACCACGTTTTACCTTTTACCAAAAGAAACCACTGAATTTGTAAATTTTTCACGCGTCTGTACTGGGATTCGAAGCTGCAAGTTTGCAACTTTCCGCTCTTCTGACGCTACCCACTCACCAACGAAGCATCTAGCGAGCAACTATTATTTTACTATTACTTTTATGTTACGAAAACTTTTTCTGAAGTAAAATTCATGTAAATAGTCTAGGTGGCAATATTAGAGGAATTCAACTTCTTCCTTGTTGCAACTGTAAATTTGGCTACCTCTCCCTATTACATGAAATATTACTTCGTTCTTAATACTTTTTATCCATACTCCTTGAATTTGGAGTTTAGAAACGAGCGTGTATGTCAATCAGAAAACTTCTAATATGATTTCAGAAAAGAGAAATTACCAAAAGATTACAGTGTAAGTTTTTAGCGAAAAAAAGTAGAGAATACAAAATTAGGACCCCTAAAGAGAGCATGTCTGGTAGCCCTAGACAAAAGTCATTTTCGAATGCTTTACTAATAAAAACAATAAAAAATTTCGAAACATATTTATTCTTCAAACCGGGGAGACAAATGCCCTGCCCTGTATCCTATATTAGTTCGTTGATTTATTTTTCTCTCCTCTCCCGTCCCATCAGATATTTGATAAAATTGCTAAAAGATGGCATCACTTTCGCTGCGCCATTTGTAAAGAATCAGTGTTACTATTCTTTACAAAACCCAGAGCGAAGATTCTATACGAAGATGTATACTCTAATCTGATATGTTACTACAAACCAAACCGAGGAAAATACTATTCTTACACATACAAAAGGTCTTTCATCATTATACACCTCAATGTTCGATTTACCATATATTAGACCAAATATCATTATCCTTAGTCTAAACGCTTATAACAAGGTTGCGAACATCAGCACATTAATCACTGCAACCGGAAAAAGCATAATAAGACAATAAGCCATTGTCTTATTTACCACAATAAAAGAAGAACAAGACTTCTCTATAAATGCGTTTAGTTCCATGTAACCTTATTTAATATAAAACGCGGATAGTCTGCTCCATAGCATCTTCGTCTATCTACTAATACGTGATCGATCTGTTGAGAGTTTTGCCGCCCGGAGATATCCATGTGTCTTTGTGTTCAAACTACGTCCTCTTTAGTCTTTACCAGTAGATTTTTCGAAATCGCGAAAGTTATCAGTCTTTCTCCATTGTTGTTGGTCTTTTCGTGAAGGCTGTATTTGTCTATAGTAGGTCTATATTTTTCTTCCCTCCCTACCTTTGCATTGAAATCACCCAACACAATTTTCGAATTTTACTTCGGTAATCGGTCAAACAGCCTTTCTAGCTCATCGTAGAATATATCTTTGTCGTTATCAGTAGCCACATCGGTCGGAGCATAGACGTTTAATAAAACCGTGTACCCACCATAACGTACGATAACCTTTCGTTTACGAACTCTATATTCTGAACCGCCTGAAGGATACTATTCTTAATGAGGAATCCTGTTCCGAAATCATGAGACTGTGTTCCCCCGTAGTAGAAAGTGTACTTGCCCTATCGGATGCTATCTTGACCCTCCCACCGAACTTCTTGTATCGCTAATATGTCTAGCTCGTACTTCTCGGTCTCGCGTACCGCCACCTGAAGAGCGCCCGTTTGGTATAATGTTCGTACGTTCCACGTTCCTATTCTAAGGTCTTTCTTAATCCTATTCTTGGAGCCCCCTGAAGCAGTCAAAGTACGTATATAATAAACTAAGAAGCAGTCCCAGCCCGGAGAGCCGAATGAGGGACTAGTTTACCTCCGGAATATTTTACCCCAGGGGAATCCATGAACCATCTGTTACTATTTCTTGACATGTTTTAGCGGTGTATAGTTGTCAGCTCTACGACCTAATTCTGCAGAGTGAAAAGTTGACAATTACTTTCGTGAAACAGGACTCTGATTCAGTATAATGCCTTGTTTACATTACTAACATTTTACCATGGTTAATGATAACCGAGATCATTTTAGTCATGTAAACGCAAATTACCGTTAACGCAGTTTTCAAATTTAACCAGCGTCAACTTACGACGGTTGTCTTCTTCGCAAGTTTAGCGGCTCACTTCGTGAGTTTATTTATTTCTTTTTCGAAATATATAGCCTCCTAGTGGCGCGTATCACTTTTAAAGTATAAAAGATTAATTGCAGAACTAACCTGCAAAATGTTACGCTACAATCTATTCGTTCGTATTCATTATTTTATAATTTAAACCTTTACAGTGTAATATTAGAGTAAAGAAAAAAGAATATCGTGTAGCGTTTTTGTTATCTGACGCAAGATGGCAGTACAAGCACGAAAACCGAGTTAAGTTCCATAGTCTAAACGTAAGTTATTTCAACCACGATTCTTACCATCGTCGTAACGATCTTAGTCATTCATCTAAACGAAGCATAATAAACTGATCAAAGTTTTTTTCTTCTTCTTTGCGGGCAAGTATTGTAAATGATTGATTCAGTCTTTGAGAAAAGAAATTGGAGTTGCTGCGGACGTTGGAGAAATTTTGTAATACATGTTACAATAACATTGTGAGGAACATTAATAAAGTAATTTCAAATACAAGCCGTTCTTGCCTTTATTTCTCCATCTCTCCTGCCACCACCAGTGCACCGGTCCAGACAAGGCTGAAAATGTTCAAACTGGTTAATATTTGAACTTGAGAGAGATGAAAGACATGCAAAAGTCACAAACAAATAACATCACAGCTGGTCACTTCGCATTCAAAGGTGGGGTTTTCACCCAGAGTGCGCTCAACTTGACTGAACTTCCTCCTCGACTCCGTCGGTCCCACCAGACAAATATTGGACGGTACCTCGAGTAAGCTGAGGGTCGATTCCTTGCCAAATCTTTTACTTGTATATTTATTATTGTTGTTTCGAAAATGGTCCCAACTTTATTTATAATTAGTTAAATAAATAAATAAAATCCACTTGTTTTCAGTTAATCAGTTTTGACAAAACTCACTAAGTTTAATGGCTTTTCTTTATTTCTGTTTGTGTGTTGAAAGACTGTTCTGCAGTGATTCCTCCAGACCCTCTTCCGACTTTAATTTTTTTACGGTCAAAAATCGGCGTGCAAAACTCCACTTATACCTTCCCAATTTTGATTTCACCCCCCGCCCGTCCAAACTGAAAATCCTGGCGGAATCCCTGCGGCTCTGGATAAAGAAATTCAGGACCAGCCAGATGGTATGCATTGATCAAAGAGCATAACTATGAATCTCCTGTTTGGTTTACAATTTGTTGAAAGGAATGGAACTGCCCACCATGGATGACATACTTCTTTTGAAAATATGCCACCCTGCTAACAATGAAGTTTGTATATACTCAATGGTATTCTCTATGAAGGCTGGTACGTGGCAAAACAGGGTATGCAGATGTAAAGGTTATAGCATAAAATTACGTAAAGTAATAATTAATTTAAGTTCATTCAAATAGAATTATATGTTGTTGTTATTTTTAGTCGGGATAGCAGACGGCTGGTAAAAGTGGTTCTTGCCTTGCTCAGCTGGCAAACAAAGGCCTCTTTTAGTTTTTTTAAAAAGGGGTGGCGAACTGTGGGGTTAAAACTTGTTGTCTGCATTGTAGAATGTAGACAGACAGACGGAGGGTGGACGACAGACGTGTTTTTTTCTTAACCCAACTTACTATACAAGTGACCGACCCCCAGGGCGAATACCGCGTTGCCAACTAATGATACTGGCTGCAGATGTACTAACAGGGTTGGAGATGCTATGAAAATTTTCGGAAATTGTTAAGATGTACAATGAATGATAAGGTTGAATTATTGTGAACTTATTTGGGCGCGAAAAGTGAAGAAGCAATTAATATTTTAGAAAGTTTGACTATCTTTATATGTTTAAATTGAGAGACTTTAAAGAGAAGGAGTGTTTCATATGATATATGGCCAAGTGGCCTTAGCTCAGCTGGTATTCGGAAGAGCGTTGGTTATACATTTGGAAGATCATCGATTCGCACCCAGCAAACGCCAATCCTAACACACTCTTGGTTTGCCGTAAACACACTCTTCTGAGTGTATTAAAGAATATTAAAGGATGTTTGCATAATATTCCTAAACATATTTTAGGAATATCGTGAAAAACAAGCATCAACATATATTAAATAGAGTATTCCTAGAATATGTTCAGCATATGCTCTTACATCCTTGACTTTCAGATATTTCCAAATGGTACATATTTCCACATCCCCATGCAGATATTCGTATGATATCTCTAGAAGAGAGGTTTCCAACCTACGGCCCGCGTGACGATCTTGACTGGCTCCGAAAAGAACAAAATCACAGTTATTATATACTATATTGGATCTAAAAGAAAATTATTGACTACATAAGAAGAAAAATTTGGTCCTTGTATATTACACAGACACATAATTACGCACTATTTTGTACTATTTTTTTTGTTACTAATAGCTAATTCTATGGCTTACGGAACTCGAAAGTTCATCGCCACAATAACAAATATTCGCTATTAGATTATTTTATACTGGGCAAGATAAAGCCAGTTTCTTGTTACTACTATAACTTACAAAATAATTACTATAGGCCCTATCTGAGTTTATCCTTTATAATCCGGCCGTAGACCTCTCACCGCTTAGCCAATTTAATTGGCCCGTTGATAGAAAAAGATTGGAGACCCCCTGCTCTGGAAGAAAAACAACATTTGAAGCTACAGGCTTTGTCTCTCAACTATTCGAAGTTCATTATTTCGACAATCTTTAAAATTATTTCTTTGTTCTGTGGTTTTCTAAAAGGAAATCTATCCATGTTTACGATGATTGTTAGGTTACACTATTTATAGAATATGTAAATGAGATTTGGAAACATTTTCATATAGATAGTCGGCACAAAAATACAATAATTTTGAACGCCAAGATATTTTGGGGGATAAAAAAAAGTTTCCATCCCTGTCTAATAGAGAAGATAACTATAGTAGAAAACCGAGTTGTGTCGGGATTTTAAAAGTTGATTTCTGTAGCTTTGCTTCCATTGAGGGCTCTTCTCCATTCATCTTCTTATCTGTCCTTTATTTTTTCAAAAGAAATTTGGTGTAGAGGAGGGGAGGGGGAGTTAGGAGCCGCCCGCTTTTTGTCTGCGCGCCACGCAGCTGCTTCGTGGTGTAGAACTTTCTATTCTCTGGAAGCCAAGCCACTGCTTTTCTACCACCAATTCGTTTTTTTTTCCCTCTCCGAAAACCCTACAATCATCTTTACCGAACTACCCGCGTCTTTTGCTATGCTATGCTGGTGTTCAGTTCACAGGCTTGCTATGTTGCCATATTTGAGTTTCGTTTCGTTTCGTGTATTTCCTTTTTATTTTTGTATTGGCGAAGTTAAAGGTAGAAATAAGCCCTATATAGCGCTTGACTATGACCAGGATAAAAAATAATACCCTCAAAATTTAATATAAAACGAAGGTGTTCTTTAAAAAATGTTAAGTAATTGGTAACGAAATCAATTGTCCTCAGTTACAATCACTAATACTATCCTGTGAGCTGAGAAGACTAAGGAGTTATACTGAATTTCCTTTTCAGTTAAAGATTTTATTAATATCTGTTTGTGTTTGGGTTGCCGCTGTATAACATAGCCTCAATCGAGACAAGCATGAAACAGAAACAGCAGACTATCTAGAAACTTTTTTTTTTTTTTAGTGACTAGCGCTGTACGAGCGAGGAACATATAAACATATAAACGCTTTTAAAATATTCCTAGTTTTCATGTTTCAGCTTGATAAAATGATAAACGCTGTCCCAATTTGCAGACAGCAATACAACAGTCAAACTATTGTATCCGATGAAGTTAAATATTCGAAGATGTCGGCGACATCATTTGAACATACTTGTGACTGGATACAAAATGACCTCTTTATTTTTAATATTTCTGGAATATGGAGAGTTAAAATGAAATATTTCTGGAATATGGAGAGTTAAAATGAAATATTTCTGGAATATGGAGAGTTGAGGTAAAATGCTTCTGGAATATGGAGAGGTCTGCTGCGGCAGTAGGTCATCGTATCGAAATTCGAAAGTCCCGGGTTCGCGTCCCGGCAGGGGCATGGGTGTGGATTTTAACAGCTAAAGGCGAATCGTCACGAGCCGAAGTCCAAAGTTACTAGACTGGCCTATATAAAAATAAAGTTTAC